>JAHWFP010194589.1:0-21887 GCA_023313725.1 Lithobius niger
TTTACTTAAACAAGAGAGGTGATTGGTTTTCCAGTTTCCATCGCCCGCCCCCGCCACCCCTCCAACGGCCGCACACCCCTGTTGACAAAGGGGTGTGCAATGCTTCGGCTTTGCCCTTTCTGCGATCAGCAGGTCAATTTAAAGTTTGTTTTCCCGCTTCTCCCGTAACCGCTGATGGAGCTGGAAGACCACGCCTCCAACATTGAAGGAAGCCATGCTGCTTGATTTTAGGAGGTGGAAACTTAAAAGAACAATGATTACGTTTTAAAGACGAAGTCCGGCTTCGTCAGTGACGCTTTAAGGTACCGAATCTTTTTAATTAGAACTCGGTGCAAATGGATGTGTTTCACTCCCTTCCCTATCCTTACAACATACTTTCTGGAAGTTAAATATTTTATTGTTATTATAAAAACGTGAAAGAAAAGAATGACACAGAAAAGGGACACATACAGCATGTTCGTCACGTCTTTCAAACGATTTTTAGTCTTATGTACAGTTGTCCGTCTGTCGCCTTTTTCAACTTAAGAGACAATGGTTTTCACCGTTGTAAACAGTGACCAAAAATTAGTTAAAAACATGGCAAATTAAACCTTTGTTGCTTCCATATAGCTAACAAGCTTTCTCGACGTATGTCAATGAAATAATAGCAATTGATTATCGCATTCAAACACTACAGGAAAACACGCAACCGTAAAAACAAAGGATTTCGTTAACGAACACACATTAACGGCATTTAAAATAGTCTCGATACTGTGTTGTATGGATGAATAGGCCTACTCTCGACCAAATTCTCCCGCTTACGTTAGCTGCTACTTATGAAATTAAAACGTCAGGTCATAAGATTAAGCATAAAAGTAGAAAATTAGGCCTTAAATCGCGTTGCCACGGCAACGTCAAATCTCCTCACCGTGTTGGATAAATGAATAAGCGTACTCTCGAACCCAACTCTCCGTTAGAGGAACCCAACTCTACTTATGAATTTAAAACGGCAGGTAAAGATTAGGCCTAAAACCTGACAATTAAGCCTAAAATCTAAAACTAGGTCTAAAAGCTAACACATTTTTAACCGGCAAGTGTGATGGTTACTACTTTTAGATTATATAATGGGGAGCGATGTTGCAGTGCGTGATAGAGGTGTGCGCCTCAACATTTTCGAAAGTGGCGGAAGTTTACTGAAGACCGGTTGTGAGTAGGTTGTGCTGCAGCTGCTTTTTGAGTCTTCATGTCTTTCTACATTCCGACGTTCAAAGGCACCGTTTGAAATATTAACCCAAGAGGCGCCATTCGTATATGTTTTACTATCAACGGGTGCCACAAACGTCTTAAAAACTGAACAAATTCACAATCAGATTTGTTCCTGGCACACAAAGAGTTAAAACAGGACAGAAAGAATGAAGGGCAAAAGAGAAGGGCGAAAAAAAATTGTAATAAAAAGAAGAAAGATGATAAAGCTCGGGGAAAAAAAACCAAAAAGAAAGAAAAAAGTCTTAAGATTGAAGAAAACGGGGCCGAACAATTCCATCTCTGCTTAATTTTGATGATAGCTGCCAAAAACCGCGTCTGTATGGCATCATTAGAAAGCCATGATCATTACGGCCACCGTCCGCTATTAGTGAACGTGTGTGTGTGTGTGTGTGTGTGTGTGTGTGGGGGGGGGGGGGGGGGGGGGCAACTCTACACACCACCACTCTGCCTTCTCTAGCTACAAATTTGTTGCTACTAAGTAGCAAGTCCTGCAACCAGGATCGTGGAAAATAGATCAGTCTGTTTGGCAATTGAGAAAATGGCAAATAAATGCCTGCTCTCAGCCACTCATAAACAAAATCCCTTAAAGGGCAATTACATCCATTTTGACATGCATGCTTTATTTTTGGATCACTTACTCAATAACTAAACACAAGAATTTGATGAATAAGGTGTAGTTTTTGCTTGGCTTATCACATCGTAGCTGAGACTGATGTAGGAGTTATAGCAAACGAACATGTATGGCAAACGGGATTATGGCTACTGGGCTAATTTATTCAAGGCTCCCTGGATTATGACAAACGCGATTTATGACAAACGGGATTATGGCAAACGCGATTATGGCAACGGGCGGAAGTCGTCTATGCACACGCTACTGGTTTTAACCCTTTCAGACCAACGCGACTAAATGGCTTCGAAAACTCCTGACAAACCATGTATCGTATACCCACTTCGAAAGCAGTATTGCCAACAGTATCTGACTTCATCAACTTCCTCGAATAAACAGTTAGGTTTCAAAATCAGCGAGCCAACAACAGCCTCATGTCTTAATGGGTTAACAGCTTTCGATCATGCGACGGCATGCAACATGCGAGAAAATACAATGCGGGGATAAAAAAAAATAAGTCATGGACAATAGCGGGAATAATAGGTGCCCTGTACTGTCGTACCTAGGAATCTAGAATTACAGCTAGACGCCGTTAAGGAGCGTGTTGGGATTAGAGAGACGATTCACCTCTGGTGAAAAAATAATATTGTTTTAGGCGGCTTGGTTCGAACAGATTTTTTCTTAAATTTCGTCATTTGAAATCCACGATACGCAGGAATGTTAACTGGTTTTAACCCTTTTTGCAGGGTTTAATTTCTGGTAGTGGGTTTCGAGCTCTACCATTCTCTTTGTTTGGTGACGAGGATACTGACTACTTGGCTGTTGCGGCATGCTTTGCTCGGGTCCCCGGGCTTAATGTCATGCAACAGAGAGTTAATGTCACTTGAATGAAAAGTTTTCCTTGGTCTTAAAAATATTTAAGCGATTTTTAATTAGTATAAAGACTTACCGTAAATCCTCTATTTCTAGCCCGGGCTACTGATTAAAAAATCAACCCGTTTTGACCCGGCTACAATTAGAGACCAGCTAAAACTAGAGACCGGCTACTATACATACTTCAAAAATGAAATTTACGGTTTCAACACATGTGGAACGTGTGTCTGACATTCAAATCGGTAAATAATATCACATGAATGTTTTTACTATTACTCTTTAATAATCCTTAACACGGCGGTAACCATTAAATAAATGAGGTTTTCTTTTTCAAAATCAAGCTAAATAAACCGGGCTATATCTAGAGACTTGGCTACAGCTAGAAACTGGCTACTACTAATTCATAATTGGGAAAAATAACCGGCTACAATTAACAGATCGGCTACAACTGAGGACCCGGCTACAAACACGAGGATTCAAAGGGCAATTTACATCCATTTTGACATGCATGTTTGACTTTTGGATCACTTACATAATAACTAAACGCAAGAACTGCGGTAAGAATACGTTACTTACGTCCGGTACAACAATTTAATTATTGCATCACCAAAACCCGACACGGAGACCGCCATTGTTTTGCTGGAACGCGCAGAAATTAATTCCTACAGATGTCACTTTTCGATTTTGACTACGGCTGTCAGACGCTTGAGCTCTCACAGCCAATAGAGCTATCTCAATCGGCTGCGAGTCGAAATCCAGGGAGTCTTGAATAAATTAGCCCAGTTGCCATAAACCCGTTTGCCATACATGTTCGTTTACTATAAATCCTACATCAGTCTCAGCTACGATGTGATAAGCCAAGCAAAAACTATACCTTATTCATCAAAGGTTCTTCGAAAATTGACCTGTGTTGGTAGTAGGGTAAAGTCGCCGGCGCACTGAGCGACTTGGCCGCGCGGCCAGGTCGCTGCAGCCAATGAGAATGCTTACTGTTTATGTAAAACCACGCACTAATCATTTTTATTGGCTGCAGCAACCTGGCCGTGCGGCCAAGTCGCTCAGTGCACGGGCGGGCTTAGACGGATCAAACCGATCCTGCGAGATTCTGTATATTAATCCTCTAATCAGGGGTACCTTCGAAAAATAACATAAAATGTTACTAACAGAGTAAATCGCGTAAGATCTGGTATCATCATCCCCCGATCTGGCTTTTTCTTAGATCTACATTTGGAGTTTGTTTAACATCTCTGTAATGTGTGGCGCGGTGGCAACCCGGACCACTGCACTGTGACTGAGGTTGGCATTAAGGACCTAGCTTTCGGCGCGCCATTAACCCTCCCCACCCAATCCCAGTAACCCATGTGACCAAAACAACCATGCTCGCTGAGATAGGTTATTGAGAGTAACTGGTGAGAAATGAAGATAAACACTGCAAACGACACGATTATCAGATCTACCAATCAGAAACGTGGTAGAAGCGAGCGGGGAGGAGGGACGGGAGGGCGCTGTATTTATTGGCATTAATTAATTTTGTGATACGGGAATGTTTGTAAGGCACACGCGTTTGCAGATAACTTGCAGATAAACTTGCATAGCATAGCTCGGTTTACCCATTTTCCGCCCCTATGAAAAAAAAACCCTTCCCCCCCCCCCCACCCTCCCCTCCAAAAAAGTTTCAACTAAAAAAAACTGTCAATCTTGCGAAAAGAATTTCGCGTTTTTTTTTTAGTTAACAAGCCCTTTTTTATTTATTAAAAGTATTAATTCGTGTCAGCGAGGAAAGTACAGAGCACCGGAAAAGGGCTTCAATACGTAAATGCTTAGCGTGTAAACATAAATAAGGGGCAATGAAAGCATAAATTCGCTCCAGTGCAACGAAGCCATTATAAAAGTTATTAAATGTGGATTTAAAAAAATTGTATTTATCATTGATTGGCATGGCAGCTGAAAGCAGGAGCTGCCCCTAGGCTACAGCCTAGTTAGCCAACGCGGAAATCGGTTACTGCATAAAAGCTTGCGTATCACCTTGCAGATAAACTTGCGTATAAGCTTGCAGATAAACTTGCATACAAGCTTGCAGATAAACTTGCACAAAACGTTTGTGTTGCATGTCAACTTCAGAAAACAGTGAACGTATCTTATTGTGTGCGCGGCGTATGTTGAGTCCTGGAAGTATTTATTTTATGAGCGACTACGTCTTCCTGGAGGGGGCGGCTTTAATCGACGGCCGTCATTGTGTTTGTAACCATTTTGGATATCAACAAGGCACTCTGCTACCAAAAACGTACAATCGATTATCTGTGTTCGTTCTGCAGCCAACTCAAGATAGGCCGCGCACACTTTAAGACCAAGAATGTAAATAAACGTCTGCGTCAAGCTCCAAACATTGTTGTCTTGTAGGTTATTGTTGTTATGTAAACGAGCATCGATGCGCTGACGATGCTTTCCATGTGACGACTTAGAGTCGAAAAGGTTGCCGGATTCGTGACATATCAACAAAACCCGAGTTAATTTAAATTGATCCAACAGGGTTGATTTTCGAACGAATTCCCGGTTTGATCTTAGATGTTGCCTACAATCTACATGCATGTAGCGCCCAGATAGATTACGCCATAGAGTGAACTAACCCAACGCCCATGTGAGTCAACCAACCTAGCTTCCCGACCAATCAGAGACGACATGGAAACAAGGGGGTGGGGGGGGGGGGCGCTTAATTTTTTTTTACAATACGTTGTGAGACGTGGGTGAATTTGTACCATGTGTGAGTACTTAATTCTGCAAGACGGCTTCAGAGAATGGTGATTAAAGCTTCAACATACCGTATTATGTACGCGGTTTATCTTGAGTCCTGCAGTTATTTTATGAGCGGCTACGTTTTCCTGGAGGGGGCGGCATTAATCGACGGCCGACATTGTTTTTGTAACCATCTTGGATATCAACAAGGCACTCTGCTACCAAAAACATACAATTGATCATCTGTGTCGTTCTGGGGCGAACTCAAGATAGGCCGCGGACACTATAATTACGTAAATAAGATTCCACGTTGTGTTTCGAATAATGTTTTGCAGTTTACTGCAGTCTGCAGAGCCAATGCGTTCTGTGCGATGTTTGCGGGTCGAAACACCAGAGTAGTATTTCGTAAAACAGTCATGGTCTAAGCTTGAGCCAACCATCTCAATTCATTCTCGTAAGCCTCATGGATGTAGTAGGCCTACGGTTCGCTAAGTAGGGATGTAATATCAGTGGGAAGGGTGGGTGGGGATTGGGGGGGGGGGGGGGTAGCACGATTGTCCGTGAAGAGGGGGGTTTGTAAGAAGGGGGTTTACCTTTCCAACCTTGTGGTGATTGCTATTCTGAGCTAGCCTCGTCCAAATCACACCGAATTCTCAGATCAACGCCATAACCCGCTATCTCAGCACACTTCAGCTTTTCGCAATCTGTGCCCCATCTAATTCTCCAATAGCGTGACCAGGCTTCAGACATTTGGGTTGTTCTTTTTTTTTTTAATACACATTTATTTTAAAAAGACTGAAGTCCTAACGGCAGAAGGCTACGCAGATGGATCAAGCCTGTTTAGTTAGTTCCACTCCAAACCAGAAAAAGAAAGTGTACCACAATGGCATTTCCGTGTGTATGTTTGTCTGTTGGTTTGTCAGTGTGCGATACAGTTACGTTCGCAATTTTGTTTTGATTTGTTTCAAATTTAATGATACTGAAGCGTCTGTGCATGAAATAAACTAGTTAGAAAATGAAACTTCTTGCTGCACACTCGTCACATTTAAATGTCAGCTCTTTACTGCGAACGTATAGCCTAGTGGAGCACTGGGCTAATTGAAACTAAACACTGGGCAGAAATCACTGAGTAATATAATGTATTGTAGCTTCTCTCGCTCGGCCAAGTATTTCTGATCTTCAGAATTCAAATATACGCATGTGTTAACATAATTATTATAATGTTTGCTGAACCGATACCGATGCTGGATCGATCGGTTGGCGATACTTGAGGTATCGGATCGGTATTGGCAACTTTCACTGAAATTTGGTAACTCTGGAACCGTTCGAGATAATAACATGCGGTTTGAGGAGTTTTGCTTACGGAATCACCAAATATCTTCCTAGCTGTATCTTTAACAGTTACTTGCTATTTAAAATTTTTGTATTTTAATAATTATTGGACTTTTGAGGAAATTACATCACTGATAAAAAAAAAAAATTAGGGATTCAATTTTGGATATCGGTTGACCGATATCGGAAAAATGTTGCACTGGGATCGGTATTGGTAAATTTGGTATCGGTGTAGCCTTAAAAACTAACAAATAAATGTCACACGATTGTAAAGGGAAAATGTGGTCATCAGCTAATAGTTAACTAAATTATGCTTGACAACTCCGTTAGCAACCCGCAAGTCTAACGGAAGCATGATGGTGAGCATACATTCGTAAAACACTTCTTTTCATGTAGCCCATCGTGTGTGTAAACCTGACGTGGTCGTGGTGTAATCAGTCACTGATCATCACTGTTCTAGTAAAGAACTACCACCTCATCCAAATCATTAATTAATTTATTTTTTGCACGTACAACACAAGCTACACTTCTTTAGTGCTTCTGTAACTACTTGGGGAGTGGACGATTTGATTTCAAGATTTACTCGAGCACAATTCACTCCTTATTGCACAGCTAGGGGTTCTATACACACAGTATTACATATTAGGCACTGACCCAGGTTACAACCCAAGTTGCAGCCCTAGTAGAATCTCAGAAGAGCAACCTTTCGAGTTGCTTCTCCAACACCAACTGACGATCCTCTGTCCAGCCTGGGCTTTTATACACGCTGGAGCAGAGGATTCCTGCCAGGATTTACGTCACGTGACAAGCTAACTGCAGCGATCCAGTTCCAAGTAGTTGAGTAGTTGAGCCCGCTCGCTTCCTTGTTGCTTGCGCTCGGCCAATTCCCGTGTTAGGGGGTAATGGGACGGGCGCGCTGCAGCTCACGTAATGACAAGGTGCACCGCGAAGTGTTGGCTTCAGGTTGCATCTTGCCATTCATGTAACCAGCCGGTTACATTTCTACAAATAACTTCCCCGCCTCACCGATGCTTAACAAAAACAAATTGTAAACAAAGGAAATATGTGTACCTGTAAGCATGGTAAAGAATCGGCAAGTTTTTGAGAATTCAGTAAGTCGCCCCATTAAACAAGTCGGCAAATTTAGTAAGTCGGTATATCTGACGTCGGCTACATATTCCTCCACAATTTTTAGCCGTCTTGGGGTCTCGGCGTGCGCTAACTACGGGCTTGACCTCACTACCCGGTTGTGAGATGCGCCAGCTAGTTGTTAAGTAACGACCACATAAAAGCTTTGCTGAACTTGCTGTCTGACTGCCGACTGACATTTTGCATTCTCATTAGGAACGCTTAGTGACTGGGAGAATTTTTTTTCTCTTTCTTTCAGCTGTTTGTGTTTTTGGCAAATGGTTTTGATTTGTGTGAGGTTCGTTGTTTGCCAAAAATAGAAAAACCTTATCTCGCAATTGATGATTAACCACATGACAGTTGCAAATCATAAGTGTGCGAATGCCCTATTAATGATATTTTTAGCTAAAACGTGAGTAATAATGATGAAGGCTAAAAAAAAGTTATGAGAAATAACTGAAATGCGGCTGAAGCCATGCTGGCGGTATATCTGTAACTTTAAATAAGGGGCGCCCACGGCTGTGAAGATCACACTGCACTCCCACCCCTGCCCTCAAATTCGGCATCATAAAGTGTTAACTACCTCCCCCCTCTCCCACCAAAAGTCGCCAGTTCACCTTTTCAACTCCAAGATGCAGCACCGTAGTATCTTCGAGTAATATAAAGAAAATAGCGGCAAATTAGAAGAAGGAACCATACTTCGCAGCAGCGCCGCGAATTTTCATAACTAAAACGAGATCACGTGACCCACATCAGCCTATTGAATGGCGGAGACGCTGGAACGTGGATGCTGTGTTTAGAATGTGAGGCAACGCTACCGAAATTAAACCTTGTCCGAAAGTCCAAAAGTTACGAATTTAACAGCAGTACCCAGTGACGCACCCAGCGATTTTGCTGGAGGGGGTGGGGAGAGGGGACGTTGGCGGAGATTTTGGCGATGTCGAATCAACTGACCTGGACCCAGAGCTGAACGTGAAACCCGATGCTTCTCACCCGATGCTGGAACACCGGGAACTCCAACAATGAGAAGAATACCACATTTTGGCAGGTGCCGCTAACACTAATGATAAGATAGAGTAACACACAGTTTTGTGCACAAATAAAATCACACTACGTTTCGGGAGGACAACCTCCCGTCTTCAGGTAAAAATAAACACTAAAACATTTTTAAAATTCCTGACACTCCCATACTTCCAAGGAATCACCGAAAAACTGAAAAAATTGCTGATACAACAAAATATCAGGCTTGTGTCAAGTAGACACAGAAATATAAAGCAAATCGACGGAAAACAGTCATAAAATAGATCAAGGCAAAATAAAAAATACGGTGTATCGTATACCATGTGGTGAAAGCACATGTGGGGCCAGTTATATTGGCCAGAGCCTGCAAAGGCTACAGGAGCGTCTCAATTCCCACAAATCTAATTTTAAATTGCATACTGAATTCAGTTCACTTGTTCGACACTGTTTTAAAACAGGAATCTCCCCCAAAAAACTCTCAACAGGGCATGCACCAGCCCTGGACAGGACCGAAATACTTTTCACCGAAAAAAATACCAGGCCAAGAATAAACCTTGAATCACTTATTATCCTTACTCATGTACCTCCAGTTTGCAATCATTTAATTCCAGAAAGCAAATCTCTAAAAGAATATTTTCCAGTCATCAACAACCTACAACTTAACAAATTCAACAAGTTCAAGAAAAAGTCGTCTGACTAGCCGTCGTATCTCTGTAATGCGTGGTGCAGTGGCAACCCGGACCACTGCACTGTGACTGAGGTTGGCGCTAATGACCAAGCTGTCGACGCGCCATTAAGCCTCATCCCCCCCCCCCGTCTGACTAACCACCCTATTTAATTTGGACCAGGCCAAAGTATTCTGAACCACGTGACATCACTTCCTCCTGTTACCACTCTACTTCCGGGCGCCCATCTAATAATATGGTGTATCATTTGGTATGTTTTATATTTTTAATAATTTTAATGTTTTAAGCCTTGACCATGCCTGAATGGTTTGTTTTTATAGACTTGGTGACTCGGCAGATACTGCCATGAATTTTTAAAATGTTTTAGTGTTTATTTTTACCTGAAGACGGGAGGTTTTCCTCCCGAAACGTAGTGTAGTTTTATTTGTGCATAAAACTGGCTGTTACTCTATCTTATCTGCATAAAGTGCTGAAACTTCTTAATCTCAACTCAAAGCTAACACTAATGAACGCTATGAATACAGTTTACAGAGTGTGCTTTCAGCACAGCTAAGCGGCGGTTTTTGAAAGTTTCGGATGACGTGGATCGTTTATGCTTTAAGAATACAAAAAATCCAAGAGTGCTAGAAACAATTCAAAACGACGTTTCGAAAAAATCCTTTGATGATTTTTTTTCGAAACGTCGGTTTGAATTGTTTCTAGCACTCTTGGATTTTTTATATTTTTAATCCGTGACGTGTGCTTCACTTTTTCGATCGTATATGCTGTGACAAAGCGAGTGTCAAGCCTGTTTCCGGCTGAAGCATAATAACCAGTCCCGCCTCCACTGTTTTTATCACCACGCTTTTTTCAAACTTACTATACGATTTGCATTTTGCAGAAATTACTTCACTTTATGGTCGCAAAGTTAAAGTCTAACGCGCATATAGAGAATAAAAATAGACACTACGACTCATTGCAATGTTTCTTTTTCCCTTCCCCCCCCCCCCCCCCCCAAAAAAAAAAACACAATTTATGTCCCCTACGACCTCGAACGTTGTATTGTATATTTCAGTTCGCGTGTTGGTCACGCGAGTGGGCTTGGCCCAAAAGGCTGGAGGGGGGAAGGAGGGGTTTGAACTTGAAATTAGGGCTATTAACAGTAGCTGTCACTTTTTTTGAGGGACAAACTAAGTCTTGTCTTCAAGTTGGGTAGAAACAAAAAAAAAACAAAAAAAAAAAAACAAAAAACCGATAGAACAAAAAGCCCACCACCACCGAAACAAAGATTACGACTGAATTACAAAACTCCGCAACAACTTTCGGCAAGAGTTTCAAAACCACTGGTGGGATTCTGACTGCCTCGAGCTTCTTACAAAAATCTTCACGCTTTGTTACGGATCGTGATAGCTACGAATCTTCTTCACAATAATGGTGGTGGGAAGGTCCGCCTCTCTGCCATACAGCTAATTGCAATGTTTATTCCCTCAAATAGCCCGCCAATCTCATCATCCCCAAGTGGAACTGACAGGGAGTCAGAAAACAATGGTCCTTGGACATCCAGACAGACATACACGCGGACGGACAGCACGTAATTGGGTGCTGGGGGAACCAATTGGGCTGTAGTTAACATACAAGGTGGGTGGAGGGGTGGGGCAACTACTTTTTCCAATAGTAGTTTTGTCCACTCCTAGAAAACCCAAAAAGGTAGGTATGGAGGATGTTGGGTCGTGAAGAAGATGAGGGGGGGGAGGGGGGGGGAAATGAGAGGGCGGAGTCATGACAGGATGTCTGATCATAAACGAGATAATATTAACCTGAGCCTGTTAATGAAAGCTGCTTTGCGTCTGTCTGTCGCTTTTCAGGTCGACGTTTGTAGCCTCTGGAATTTTTTCAGGGGTTGTAATGTTGCTTTGCTGTTGCGTGTCATACTACGGGAACACCAGGCGGCCTGTGGGGTGGCAGAAGACTGGAGCATTCTCCCCCTCCCCCCCTCCACCTGGCATCCCACCCTATACCAAAGATGCTAAAGAAAATAAACTAAACCGTTGTGACAGCTGGCCACCGAATCGGCGCTGATTTCAGTCATTTTCAAAGATTTCATCCGATGGGATGTGTCGGAGGTGGGGGGAGGAGGGACGTGACGTTGAGTGAGAAGTTGGTGGTTTGGGATGCTTGTAAAAATTTGGGTTGATATGACAGAGGGACGGTGATGACGTGAGCTGACGACAGACAAAAGTTGTTGTGTCTAAGCAAAATTTAGACGAAGGGATACAGAAGAGAAAAGAAATTTTTATTTTTATGTGAAAACATAAGGGAAAACATGGGGAAAACTTCCCGAAGCTCTTACGAACCAGTTTTACAGGGAAGACCCATACAAAATGTAAAAGTATGTTACAATAAAGCAAATACAAAAAGGCAATGGAATTCAATTACACAGCGCCAAATGCTCACTAAGGTTACATAAAAAAAAAACATTTTTTTTTTTAAATATAGCCTATAAGCAAATAGGAAAACCTACAATTGAGAAAGAAACGACCAATTAGCAAAGTTAAGAATTTGGATTAAGAAGAGACCGGCGTGAAATTAGCTATTCATGGAAATGTATAAAAAACTGTGAAAGTACACGCAATTTTTTTTTTGGGTGGGGGTGGGGGGTGGGGGGATTTTTCACCCGCTTAATACTTAGAAGAAAGCTATTCCATTTTTTTTACACCCGAGTAGGTGAGATTGCGTTTTGCATGGTTATTTCTAAGCTTGGATAAAATCGGGTTTTCACAATTACGGTTGTTGTAGTCGCGATAATCGTGGATGATTTTCACATGGATAAGTCTGTTGCAGCAAGTCAGAGGTTCAGTGGTAGTGTAAACAATGCTGTGCGTACAAATACAAACATTGTATTAATAAAGTTGAGCAACCTTCATAATTTCAAACTTATTTAAACTGGGGCAAAGAGTGTTCGTCATAAGTAACCTAACCAATATTTCGTTACTGCTCTTTTTTGAAGCACAGATTTTATACTCGTATACGTTTAATATTCCGTTTTATTTGTTTTTTTTAAATAAATTTTTGAGCTTATGTTATCTTACGCAAACTACTACTCGTATAGCTAAAACCTACTGAATTCCGAAATTTATTATAGTTAATTTAGAAGGAGAGAGAAGCCTGCCTAATAAGGGCGAGATAAACCTAGAGGTTCGAAGCGGGGAAACCGATCATCAGACGGACCCTCAAGATAGCACTGAATACACCATAATCACTGATGAAGGAAGGTGGTAGCCTCTCACATTAGCCTGGAAGACAGTGGCTGGGGAAAAGGGGGAAGCAGGGACTTTGCCAGAGCCCTCTTTTATTTTCCAGTGACCGGCCAACACGACGAAGCATTGTATTGGCCACGCTAAAGCTAATACTGCAAGTTGTGTATGTACACTGCACATGGTGTTTAGTTAACATTTAAAATATTTGCTAATGGCGTAAGTTTAAACACTTAGATTTTGTGCAATTCCCTTAGGTTTCAATTGTGAGGGTAGCCTACATTGTCTTTCCTTAGTTTAATGATTTTCTTTCGATCTTGACTGATTTAGAGTAACGTAAGCCTAAAGAATTAGGCCTACAATTTTTGCCAAAATTAGGCTTAACGACTTAGCAAACTAGTAAATAAGTTTTGATTGTGGGGCACATGACTTTCTCTCGATCATGACTGATTTAGAGTAACATAAGACTAAGGAATTAGGCCTACAATTTTTGCCAAAATTAGGCTTAATTTCGCAAACTCATTATACGTCTGAATTAAGTTTGATGGCAGCGTGTCTAAGTAGCATAACATCAAGGCATAAACTGACCACAGCAGTGATAAAGATTAACTGACGACATACCTACACCAAATACGCTTAAATTAATTAAGCCTAACGAATTCCCGAATTAAGCCTAACAACTACGCATTGACAATATACTGTCACAAAACATTACGGAATGAACCCGGCAGAGCAATTCTGACATCGTTTGGCTTTCTCCCATCGAGAAGACATTTTTGTGATGGTTCCGGCTACTGACAGGGGTCGTTAGTAGCAGCTGTCAAGATGAAATTGCAGCAATGCAGAGGCTTCAAGACTCCCCGTTGGATTGCTATTTGTCTTAGCTTCACTCAGTGAAGCAAGTTCTGCGTTTGGAAAACTGCCACGGATGGAGTGCCATACGACACTTGACATATTCATGTACCACATCGATCATTCTTAACGTACGAATTTGTTTTATTTAAAGCACAAATACTTACACAGTAATACGTGTTTTTTAACTCTTCAGTGTTAATAAGAACAATTCAAGTCCGTTGTATGGCTATAGCATACTACGCAATAAAACGAAAAGCCGTAAGAAGCTGCTTGCGCTTCCAACTTGGTATCTTTTAAATGTAACCTAGGCTACTTAGGTGTGATCTTTCCAAGTTTTTACTCACGTTTTAATCTTAGTGCATTGCAGGTAGTCTAGGTTAGCAGTTCCCTTTTATACGGCTGCAACTCTGTTTTGATGGCCGTACAGACACTGTTCTTTTGTATATATATATATACATATTTTTTGGTGTGTTCTTATTTTTAATGCATTTATTGTCTTTTATTTTATTGATTTTTCGAATTAACCTCTCACTCTTTTGTATTGACGCTGGTCTTAGTGGCCAAATTTCACAGTTTTTTTAGCTTGTAGTGTACCCGCCTTTCCTGTTTGTCCTTGCCTGCATGTCTGACAATGCCATCATGGACCTTACGGTTAAGAAAATTAATTGTAAATAAATAAATTGCAAAATTTAAATTTGTACATTGCCTGTCTTTGAAACTTGCAGTTGTGGACCTATACGGTTAAGAGTGTCGAAATACTGGTGCGATCTGGGTATCTTTGTGTACATTGTAGAACACTGTCGTACCAATTCTGATACAACATCCAGTTTGAGAGTGACATTATGTAAATGTTTTAAAGTGTGATGCAGCCCACAATCTGGATCCCCTTTGGAAAATTATCCAGCTAACAATATATTGTTCCAAGCAAAGTGGTTTGTCGTTAATGGCACTTTCAATGGATTGTCGTCATTGCCGCAATTAGGAGTGGTGCATAAGGTGCATGGCACCCGGTTCTTGAAGTCAGGAGGCCCAAGAGTTGTCAGCCAAAAGTTGAAGAATTCATTATTGTCCCCTTTACCCACCAAATTTGTTCTCTTTTCCCCCAAGTTTACTTGTTGAGGATGGGCCCAATATTATGCATTGCACCCCTCCTTGGAAAAATCTACTTGCGGCACAGATCGTCGTTCTGTAATTCAGTAGGCCTACCACGAGGTGCATGCTACGGGAATAGTATTTAACTCTGACGTACATTCAGACAACGGAATTTTCTGGATACTTTTTGTAACGTTATCCAAACCCAGATAGCTTGTAAGAAGCAGCACGGTCAGCAGATCATGTAGTGGTGTTTTGGATACACTCATCACTCACTACGTTTACATGGCCACAAGAAAGCGCATTTTAACGATGCGCTTTGAAATGCGTATCGAGAAACGGCACCTGTTTATAAGACGAAAGACCGCGATTAGGGCCAATGCGCTAAGGAAGGCGTTTCATGCCAGCATGCTCAGAAAACCATTCCTACCTGCCCTCCCTTTGGATAATAGTGAGTAGGTACCACGCTGCTCTAGCCTCTGCATGTCGTAAAGTAGGTCAGCTTAAACCCAAATAACCAAACGTATGCAATACTTAGTGGTGTTTCTAGTCATGTACGCTTATTTTCAGTTTATTTACCTAAAATTCTAGTTGCACCAGCACAAAATACGTGGCCGCCGTAACTGTATCCGACATCTATACCAGGCGTTCTCCAACGTCTTAATGCGATTGCGAGTGTTTACATGACTAAAGACGATGCGCTTCAGACGTCCGATCCAGGTCTGTAAAGCGCTTCGAATTCTGTAGCGCGAGATGGAGAAAGCGCCACGAACGGGTGTTTACAAGACCCACGGAGGCGACACGTACGCGATGTGCGTCCCTCTGAAGCGCTTTGAAGTGGTCATGTAAACGTAATGAATTCGGATAAGGAGCTCATACGGTACGCATTAATTCCGATTACACACTACCGACAGGAGCGTCTAGATACCGTTTGGAACATTACTCAACTAACTCGGATAGATTGTCCAAACCAGCTCGGTATGGTAACGTAACGGTGCTCCAACCTTTAGGTCCCACACCAACCATTGTGACACATTTTGATAGCATTATTATTATTAAAAGCGTTCATTGCACGACATGCCACAAAGCAGTCACTTTCGTAGCTGTTTCTCGTTTGACCAAATCTGAATTATGTAACGGGAGGGTTTGCCTATTCCCGCCACTGCTGCGCGATAGAGGCCAGAGCCCTTCTCCAAACTAGAGGCTAGGTTGACATATTCATTTAGTAAATTTATAAGTTATGGCCTCACTAACGGTAATCTTCCAGGCACTTAAACCATCGATTTAATCCAATGGAACTTCATATTTTGGCTTCGTGTAGCTTTGTGTCGCAGCATAGAAACACAGTAACCATTATTAAACTCCGGTATATGAAATTGTATCTTATTTTAAGCCATACTACACCTGTCACTATTTTATAGTCGGTTTTGGTTTCAATCATCGAGCTGCGACTGTGCAGCTGTTGCTGCAGATTTTCCCAATGGACTGTAAATGATTGTTACGCATGAACGTTTTAGGCTTATCTCGGGATTATTAGATAATCTCTGTATTACAATTTTAATAGTCAGGCCAAAAGCCGTGTAGTTGCCATATGAATTTTTTACCTTCTCATCAGTGACTGCTGTAATTCAGATGGTGTATACTGTGCGGGGAAATTCCCAGTACTTCCAAAACTGTCAACTTAATCCATCAAATCACGAAACTGTTAGAGACAATTTGGCTTCAGCCCTAGAGCGTGTCACCGAGTGACGTCACACCTCGGCTCTGTTGTTGAATTTGCAAGAGGCTGTAGGTTTGATGCGCTTCCAGCCAAAGCAATGGCGCCAGAAGGGACAATTTTGCCACGTAATTCAAATCAGAAATTTTTAGGATCTTTTACATGCAATAATTGACATGAGCACGAGGCATCACAGGGCCCTTCTCTTCCCGTAAATGTCAGGGGTGGCTGAGCTGAGGTCAGGATCGAACCACGGACATTTTGCACACGAGATGGACTTACTAACCATTAGGCTACCTAACCCTAGGCTACCTAGGTTACCTTGCAAGAGGCTGCGGGACACATCCGCCACATTTCAGCTTGAGCAGAGCGGGCAAGTACATCCCAGTGGTTAGCATCGTCGTGTCCACACCGGTTCGAATAACACGACTGATACAACACGGGAATTAAAGAGACCTATTTTTTAAACATAGATAAGATAAGATAGATATTTAGCGTTGTCAGAAATACACGCAAAATTACATTTGTGTTTAATTTCTGTTACAATAATAATAATTTGTCACGATAGCAACAGGTCTAGCAAGGACCCTAAGATCGCTAACAGCCAGCCTCAATTAAAAACAGAAGACAATCATATATAATGAAAGAGGTTGGCCGGCAAGGGAAGGTGAGGGAATTAGGTGTTGGGACACGAATGCCTTACCACCAAGGTTAGACCTGCCAGGGACTCTAAGGCCCCCGATGGCATCGCCAAACGTGTTGGACACAGGACGTGGAGGATCGGCATTATGGGTAGTTTGAACATCGCTCTTGCCCTCACTTTGTATAACAATAATAACACAGTAGTAATAATAAAGAGCTTTAATTAATTTAACATTCTGTAGCGTCTGAACGCATGGGGTGGTTCTCACGATCTTTTAAATCGAAGCCCGTGTATTGAAAATAAAAATTCCATCAGCTCCTAGGCTCGAACCAACATCATAACCCTCTGAGCCGGTTCAGCCATACAAGCATTAAGTTGCTTCGGCTGACTTAAGGCTCAAAGAAATTATTTAAATAAAAAAAAAAAAAAAAAAAAAAAAGCTCAAAAATTAGATCTTGGCACCAAAGGATTTACAAATTTGGCTAGAATCCACGGAAAATCAGGACTTTTTGAAGTTCCTTATAAGACGAATGCATTTTTTCAGCACAAAAATTCATTGAGCTGGGCCCTCTTCCCGTCATACGGTGGGACAGATCCAGGAATTTGGTGGGGTGGTTGGGGAAAGGATGGGGGAGGGGCAAACATAAATTCAAAATGGGGCCCGAGAGCGCATAGCTAAGAGGTATAGGGAAGGGGGACGGTTTAAGTTCCTGGAACCCGGTAAAACGATTAATTTCCAAAACGTAAAAAAAAAAACCTATTTCAATACGTTTTAAACTATAAGTGCCTTTAACGTTTATCAAATATTACCATTAATTTCAAGTCTTGGGGAAGCCCCCCCCCCCCCCCCTTCTCCCTTGGGTGCGCCACTGCTTGACGTATAGAGAAACAAGTGAAAATGGCGAAATTGTCCTTCAAGGAGGAAAGCCAAAAATTCAGACGAACCCCCTTAATCCACAGTCAAAAATTCTGGCCACGCCACGATAAGACATTCGCCAAACAACACCGAAGACCATCATCACAATCACATCAGCAAGAGGCGAAGCAGCACCAGCAGCTTGTCGACCAAGAAAAACACCCTCCTTTGAGCTGAGATGGGCGTGTGTTGATCAATCCTGGGGACCCAGTATTTGGCCAAAATCTAAAGCTGCTTCGAGCGGGCAGTGAGAGTGGACAAGAGGAGATGGTCGAATGAACTGGACAGTCACGGAAGGTCGAGTACGTTCCGTTGTAGCTGGAGGATTTTACAACTCCTAATCCTTTGGACGCACGTGAGGAGCATTTCTGCCCCCGAACCGGAGGGGATACAACATCCTCTCCAACCCAGCGTTGCAAGCAAGCCTCTACGATGGCCTAATCTCGCTACCAGGCTATCCGCTTCAGCGGGAATATTGTTACATACTCCTACATCCCTCTGCCCCTCTCCCCGCTTCCACCCCCCCCCACATCTTTTCGAAGCTAGATTTCCCCGACTCCTACTTTACTCGACGAGTTTCCTCTCCCTCTCCTCTCCCCTCCGCATCTAACGTTCAATTTCAAGAGTGCCCAACCTTCATCGACATCATCTCTTCCTCCACACATTGGAGGATTTGAAGTCAAACACGTCTAGTTGGCAATGATGCCTCCCCCCCCCCCCAATCACCTACCCTTTAGGGTCCATCCTTACCCTACAAAAAGGAGGTTGAGCGTTTTATTCTGTTTTGCAAGACTGCGAAGCTACTAAAAGAGGGTTTTTCGTGAAAATGACCCAATGTAGGAGTGCAACTGAATCAACGCATTCAGAAGAAACCCAAAAATCCTTGAATACATACTTAAACTCAAGAAATCCAAGCATTAGATTAGGACTTCAAACATTTTCAAGTATACTTTACATGTTTGTATAGACTGCGAAAAAAAAACCATTGGTTCTCATAAGCGCTCGCGTCTATAATTACGGGCCATGTCACGCCTTTTTATAGTTAAATAAGCAAGCGTCAAATCGCGAAAACTTAATTTTATTCTTCACTTTTTTAGAAAACATTTCGGGTATTGAAAGTGGGGTTCTATAGCTGACAGCACCTTGCTGTGTATGCTGGCTACACCGGCAAAGAATACCCAACAAACACCTGAATTTTTGTTAACTTTGCTCGGTCTCCAGTACGAACATTCTTGATTTCAATAGCACCCCATTATAGGCTAGCTTAACTGACTATTATAAGAACCTAAGATTTAATAAATACGGAGGCAAACCTATTTACATATGTCAGCCTGCCTGAGCGGGAAATTGAACCCGCGACCTTTGGACCAAAGGTCGCAATCCTACCGCTCAGCCATACTGGCACGGCCTTCAAAAGGAAACGTTCATAGGCAGCATTTAACAAGCATACATATACATATAAGCCCTTATCGAGCCCTGGCTTTCCGGTGAACTCCGTTCCGCCAAAAAGAAAGCAGATTAAAAGCTTTTTCCTAAAGGGCAAATCCCGTTTCGCCAATTACTGTTTCACCAAACTAATTTGACAAAATTTTACGTACACGAATTTAATACCTTATTTCTATGTACTGGGGATTTAAAAGGCAAACATTTAACAGAGACAAGCAGTGGTAGAATAAGACTAATTGATTTATGTGCGTTTTGAATACAGACGGAAAAACGTGTACTTTAAATATATTTTAGAATGCTTGGTCGCCACTACGTTAATGCCGTGGTTCTCTTTTAAGAATAATTATACACATGATGGTTACCCTTTCCTAAACGGGAATTCAGTTTCGCAGAATCAATATATTCCTTAAAAATTTACCATTGCAGAAGTTTAAGATGCATGCCTAATTGGAAGGAATTTGTGATTAGCTGCTGTTTATGTGTTTAGCCGCAGCAAGCGCGGCACCGCGAACGAGGCACGTAATTTGAGAAAAAAAATAGGCTGCAAAACGGAATTCTGCAAAACGGGTGTTCGTCTAGAAGTGTCTGATCATTACACGGGAATCATGTTTTAAATTTTGTGTGCCTAAAATTTCGTGACGATATTTGGCGAAACGGGAGTTGCCCTCTAGGCAAAAGAAAAGAGGAAACGGGAGTTGCCCTCTGCTTTCTTTTTGGCGAAACGGGATTGGCGAAACGGGACATGACCGGATTTCCATCCTGTTTAACCCAAGGTTTCTCATTCTCTTACCCAATATTCAAAAACGAACCGAATTTTCGAAAACCAGGTACCTAAATATGCGTTTTTCACAATATTTCATTGCGTTACAAAGAAGCTCCACAAACGGAAAAGTAAATAAATTCACACACAAACACACACAAAATCAGCGCACGCATTAGACTTTAAAAGGTTAAAAAAAATAAAGCTAAAAAGCTGCCCACCCGTAAACTTTTGGTTTGTTCACTTATGAGCACCAAGGTATTTATTTTTCGCGGCCTAATTCCGTATTTGATTTTTAGGGCGTTTTTTTCCGATTCTCAAGGTATTCTACGAATACTGGCATTATGCTAATAGCAACTTTCGAAATAGCATGTCGGTCTCTCAGACAGCTTTTTAAGAGGCGTTTGTTTGCACTGTATATGAAACACCATTGAAAACACGGAAAACGAAGCCTGCAATTAGAAAATTTATCACTTTCTGTTTATTATTTTCCGCCATTTCCATATTATTATCGAAAGGCGTAAAAATTCGTCCACCAAAATGTAAACATATAACCGAAGCCAAAAAAACTTGAGACAGGTGGTGGAAACCAGCTTGATGCTTAAACGAAACGCTAGTTCTGGGTTATAAAGAACCTCTCAAACTTGATGATGACAACCGCAATTTTATTGTTGAGCTTAATAAAAATAACGTTGTTTGTAGAAGTTTTTAAAGCCATCTGCAGTTTTAAGTTGCAGGTGCTGACGGCAATCACCAGAGACGTCAAACGGTCTCCGTAATGCAACAAACTCTACGATGGCAAAAAACGGAAAAAAAATACTATTAATTTTTTTGTGCTTAAATAGTTTTTCGTTACATCACTTGTCATCAATTTTTTTTCAAGATGGCTGATGGCGGACGACTCTACAGGCTGTTTTTATGATATAGGCCTAACTTTCCC
The DNA here is from genome assembly GCA_023313725.1 of Lithobius niger. Lineage (NCBI taxonomy): Eukaryota > Metazoa > Arthropoda > Chilopoda > Lithobiomorpha > Lithobiidae > Lithobius > Lithobius niger. Next base: position 21,227 of record JAHWFP010194589.1, read on the forward strand.
ATCCACTCGCTATTATACAGTACTTCGTCGAGCCAACACGCTAAGTATAACCGACATCCGTTCAAATGTGAACATCATTTTTTTATGTGAAACGACTTCGCTAAACCCCCCGCCCCCCCCCCGCTTCCCCACAATTGGCAGAATCATAAAAAAAAAATAAAGAAACATACTAGAAAGAAGAAACAACCGACTTACGCCTATTTTAAGCCTAACAAAAAGAAACGTGGCGAAACTGGACGTCACTTCGTATTTCCACGTAGTTTTCAGTTGAAACATCAACTCAAACCTCCGACAATTGTCAAAATCGTGAAAATAAAGAAATAAACATCACAAAAACAGAGGTACATAGCCTACCGGTTGAATCTTTAAGCCTTAGGGACCATTCATTATTTGTCAACGGGGGTGGGCTGGCGGATTGTCATCATCAATATAACAAAAATGTAGATCCCCCCCCCCCCTTTTGGTGTTGGTGAATTTTGTTGCCCCTACCCCACAAAAAAAATTGTACTAAAATTCTCATTTTCAAGAAATGAGTGTATGAAAGGTACAAGACACATACTTAATACGTTGTGGGATGAGCTGAACTAAATAAATTTATTACATTAAAACATTCTGTTACTTTTGTTGTGCGCTTCCTCTCGCAGTCTTTACCTGTACCCCA
>JAHWFP010194591.1:0-28436 GCA_023313725.1 Lithobius niger
GAACAACGACTGACGACAGACAGCAACACGCATCATCCCCAAGACGCAACGCATGGCCAGTCAAGTCCAACCAACGTTCCAAGCCGCCCTCAACGCTACCAATGTAGCAAACGCGCGGGAAGCTGGGACGGTGCCCTAGGCGGTGGACAGAGGTCACTGTCGGCGGGGAATTGCGGTCGGCAGCTAATCTCAAGAAGACACGCCGTTGCCGAATGAAGCTCATAAAGCATTGGGCGGCAAGACAAGAGGGAGAAGGGGGAGCAGAGGAGTTGGGGATGGGGAAGGAAGAAAGGTCCATCCTAACTTCAGACCACTTCCCCATCCTTTCTTCTTCGAGTCCCATCCCTTACCGCGAAGTCGTCACCTTGCGCGCTACGACCTTTCGGAGCTTAACGGGCACTTATCACAAACGGACCGCAAAGACACGTTCGAGAAAATGAAGTGACTAAGGAATGTTGTATTGATTGCTGTTGGAAGCTTATGAGAGAAGGGGCTTATAGCACCCTGGTTGGCAACATTCATGCATTATTACAGTTTGAAAATCAATACATGGTCATTGAACATTACCACAAAGCCCCTCATTCTGCTTCCAATTTAACAGCTTCGTCGCAGTGGTGGTCACGAGTTGTATAAATTTTAGTGCTTGTTCAAAAGGGGTAAAATCATTTTATACAAATTGCTGTAAATCATACAAGAGGAACGAAAGACAATAGACAACATTGAAAATAGTATGCTAAGTTGGACCTAGCCTAGCTTCCATCTTATGATACACCTCGTACTGTCCTTCCATTGGGAAGGACAGTGTGACGTCATATCTTCAGACATGAATCGAACATGTTCATCTGTATCTTCAGAAAATTACACAACACCATCACAGTAGAACTATGCAAAACGTTCTTCTTTATAAATTTTCAGCGAAACTGTTCACCTTCCTCAGAAACCTTCACCAAAAAAACTAAGAAAAACTAGGGTTACATCTTGGCTCCTCAAAACGTAGCGAACAATCAAAAAACGCGCTCAAATTGTTGACCACTGACATCCACAGAGCGTTGCAGCTGGATCTTCCATTTGTTGTCAAGGAGAGTGGCAATTTCAGGTCGGACCAGTTGATTGATGTTGTCATGGGTGGATTGAGGCTTAATAGGGAGGGGGGTCGTCAGCCAGGTCATCAGCGCCAACCTCAGTAACAGTGCAGTGGTCCGGGCTGCCACTGCACCTCACATTACAGACTAAATACAGATGCAAACCTATTTACGTTGCCTTTTGGACTTATATGTCAGACTACCTGAGCTGGGAATCGAACCCAGGACCTTTGAAATCAAAGGCCGTGATTCTACCGCTGAGCCAGACTGACACGGCCAAAAGGAAACGTGTGTTCCATTCGTTTCACTTGGAGGATGGCGCGGCAAATAAGCGTCCCTCCAGTGGCGATTTCAAAGTGTTTGTTTATATGTATATATGCACGTGTTAAATGCTGCCTATGGACGTTTCCTTTTGGCCGTGTCAGTCTGGCTCAGCGGTAGAACCTCGGCCTTTGATTTCAAAGGTCCTGGGTTCGATTCCCCACTCAGGTTTGACATATAAGCCCAAAAGGCAACATAAATAGGTTTGCATCTGTATTTAGTTATTTCTTGTGAGCCTTTGGCTTTCCCGTCCTCACATTACAGAGATGTTAACCAAACCCCAAATCTATAATTTGTTACAGATCTGCACCTCCAGGCATAGGTACCGCTTGCAAAGTTCGTCGGGGGCATTCCGTTTTTCTGGAATTTTTGATGGCGAGGGATTCAAATGCACAAAGATGGCTGTCGTGCAGCATATTGGATTTCATCAACGATTTGTGCAGCTGTACTGCGGTGGCATTGTATAATTTTTGGAAGATGTCTTTCTATTACCAACTGTAGCTTGTAACTGTATCTTTATCCCAATTGTACCTTGTAATTTAATCCGAAACACAGTTAGCCTGTGTCTCGTAATCGAAACCGAAACTGAACTCCAAACAAATCCAACTCTGTAGCTTTTGCCACTAGTCACACGAATCAGCTTGGCGATATATTAGGAAGTCCATTTTCCCGTGTTCAGAAAGGCTGAATATTTCAACAATACCCAAACTCATACCATGTGTAACCATGTATACCAAATTTGATCCAAATGTATACCAAATTTGGTTTGAAATAAATTACCTCCAGAGATCTCAAATAGACAGAGAACTCAAAGAACAGAGAACTCAAAGTGAAAAAAAAAAGGTAACATTTTGTGACGGTTTGTTGTGGCTATTTCATTGAGGTGGCGAGACTGGAATTGTAATTTAGTATTCTCCTGCAGTTCGCTGGTTCATCATCTCAATAAAATATAATGCCATAGTCAAGGCTTCTCGAATCTCAGTTATATTTAACGTATGATTTTTACTGTTGCGCTAATGCGTTTTCTTTACGCCGGTATGATTTACAGCTATTCGTGTATTCTGTATACAGTGTATATCGATACTGATTCCGCCATTTGTCTTCTGTTTTTCGTCTGCCTAATGGAGTCCTAGCCATGACTATCCTTTGGGAAATCTTTATTAGCGTCTTGGAGGGGCGGCACAGACGTCGAAGTCGTCAGAATCGTGTTCGAGGAGTAAGTAATAAAGGTTTAATGGATCTTAGCTATCTTTAAAGAATGATTTTTGCTGTTATGCGATTGTGATTTTTTTGTATGTTACTCATAGGTGATGGTGAGCATTTTCAAATAATGGTGCTTTATTTCTCCTTTTTACCAGTCAGATTACATGTTTGGTTGCCCTTATCTGCCTGAATTAAACTGCTAATATCTGTTTGCGCAGGAACCTCTACAATGTGTGACTACTTTGAGAAATTTGACATGCTGGGTTTATTTTAGCCGTGCATTTTCTCCTTTTTAGGTAATTACCTTATTTTTATTCAGCGATCTAAGGGTTGCCAAACAATGATAGCCCTCCCCCTCCCCACAGTAAACTAAGCATGATAGGAAAAAAATGAAAGTACCAATAGGTAGCCCATTTTATTGTGGGGTTCAACTCACAAGCTCTATATTCAGTGTTCACTCCATTGGCATCACGAACGGCTTGATGACGAGCATGGTAGGAAGGCAAAAGTGACTCACAAAGATCCGTGTCGGACTCCATTTTCTGAATGTGTGTGAAAATTTTGAATCCATCTTGAAGGACAATGTTGAAAAAAAGGATGTTTTCTGTACCTTTAGCAACTCGATTTAGTCGTACTAAGATGGAGGAGCACATTCATGCTGTGCTTCGGGAAATGGGAGTTCAACGCAGATGTGGAGTGCGCTGCAGTGCAGCATCTTCCAGGGGAAGTTGTCGCGTGTTTTGTTTTTTAATAGCTCCACTCACAGGGTGCGCATGGACTTGTGGTAGGGCTTAAAATGCGCCCGGGGATATGCCCCACTCTGACACCAAGTTTCATGATGCTGATACTGCTGGTTTTGAAGTTATTACCAAATACCCGCACGGCCGTAACCAACACGGAATGGAGTGAACACTGAATATTGAGCCTGTGAGATTAAAACCCACAATAAAATGGGCTACCTATTGGTACTTTCATTTTTTTCCCTATCATGCTTAGTTTACTCTGGGGAGGCGGAGGCTATCATTTTATTAATGTAATGTATATTTTTTGGTAAATTCATTTGTTTTCATGAGCAGACCAGTGACTGACCCCTATAGTTTATAGCCTAGTTATTTCCTCTTTTTTTACTCAGTCAGAAGATTACAAAAAAATGGCTGCATCAATATGACTTTCAAAGCCGTTAGATCCTCATATCACCTGCCGACCCACAAAGTCACGTTCGAGACAATGAAGCCTCCAGGATAACGAAATCTTCTTGCAAGGTTTATGGAGAAAGACATTTGCACTCGGTGGTTATTACCATTCATATATCATTACAGTGGCGGATCAATAAACACATTCATGTAATCGTTAGCCACGCACATTACCTCCTAGCTGCAAATGTCATTGTGCTTAAGTTGGGCTAGTCCTATTGTTTATTCCAGAGGAGTGACCTAAGCTATGTCCCTCCAGTCAGTGGATGAGTACTGTGTTACAAGTGGCTGGGTACAAAATAAAGGCTAAAGCTCTCATTAAAGGCAGGTGACCAGAAAGGTAAAGCAGATGTATCGTATTCCTTTTAACCAAAGTATTAGCGAAAGCTCATGTATACTATTAAAATGCTTTTGTCAGTAGCTAACAGAAACTGGAACATTTGCTATCTAGCATTGCGGCTTGTAAGAGATTGGAGCAGAAGTAGCTGTACGTATGGTGGTGCAAAAGACTGCAGAAAAAACTTGTAAGAACCAGCAAGCAAGGATTTTATACCAAAAGGCTCATTTTGAGAGCTCTTGGCCCCAAAAGGGATCCACCCCCCCCCCTCCTCCCATCCTTGTTCCTGACACTCCCATACTTCCAAGGAATCACTAAAAAAATGAAAAAATTGCTGATACAACAACATATCAGGCTTGTGTCAAGTAGACACAGAAATATAAAGCAAATGCCGGAAAACAGTCATAAAATAGATCAAGGCAAAATAAAAAAAATACGGTGTATCATATACCATGTGGTGAAAGCACATGTGGGGGCCAGTTATATTGGCCAGAACCTGCAATATGGCTACAGGAACGTCTAAATTCCCACAAATCTAATTTTAAATTGCATACTGAATCCAGTTCACTTGTTCAACACTGTTTTAAAACAGGAATCTCCCCCCAAAAGCTCTCAACAGGGCATGCACCAGCCCTGGATAGGACCGAAATACTTTTCACCAAATAAAAAAAAAAAACACCAGGGTAAGAATAAACCATGAAAAACTTATTATCCTTACTCATATACCTCTTGTTTACAATCATTTAATTCCAGACAGCAAATCTCTAAAAGAATATTTTCCAGTCATCAACAACCTACAACTTAACAAATTCAACAAGTTCAAGAAAAAGCCATCTACCTAAACCACCCTATTTAATTTGGACCAGGCCAAATTATTTTGAACCATGTGGCATCACTGCCTCCTGTTACCCGTCTACTTCCGGGCACCTATATAGTAACATGGTGTATCAATTGGTATGTAAAATATTTTTTAAATTTTACAGTTTTAGGCCTAGACCATGCCTGAATGGTTTGTTTTTATAGACTTGGTGACTCGGCAGATACTGCCATGAATTTTTAAAATGTTTAAGTGTTTATTTTTACCTGAAGACGGGAGGTTGTCCTCCCGAAACGTAGTGTGGTTTTAATTGTGCACGATACTGGCTGTCACTTAATCTTATCTGCTAAAAGTGCTGAAACTTCTCTATACTACCAGAGTCCAAGGGTACTAAGCTTGGTACCAGCACCGGCTGAAAATTTTCTGGTCACTAGCCACAATCTGTAACGTTAAGAACCAATAGAAAAAATAAAATTGAGTTCAAAGTTCAGTAGCCTACTTGGTGTTATTTTTTATGTATATTTTTGGAGTGGGGGGAGGGGAGGAGGGGCTACATAAATGAACTGATGATTCCATTTCCAACCTTAATTAGTTGGACTAGGATACTTAAAAAAAATACCATTTCCAATACAGAAGGAAGTACCACCAAATTTTAAGAACCGTTAAATACCGAGTACCACGGTACCTAGGCTGGTACCGGCCACCATCACAAAAATGTCGGGTACCGCCCCAACACTAATTTCCACAATATAATGCAATACACACGCAGTCCAGTGCAGCAGTTGTGTAGTGGTTAAGTGTAAAAAACCGTCACACCAAACTGAAGTATAGAATTTTGCTAAGTTCCCGTATGTAGTATACACAAACATTTTCTAAGAATGGTGCCTTTGTCAAAGGACCTCAAAACAATACGGTCAAAAATGTCTTGCTGAACCCTTGTAACTTCTAAACTATTGATTGGAGTAAAAACAATTAAACGGTCACAAAATTTATTCAGAATAAAATTTTCTACAAGGAAGGTTTTCTTTATGCTTTGGTAAAGCTAACCAACTAATTAGTCCAACTAATTAAGGTTGGAAATGGAATCATCAGTTCATTTATGTAGACCCAAATTCTGATTTATGCTGTATTACATCCTATGAAGTATGTCCATAATAAAGGCTTATGACAGATTATAGTTATTTTTAGTGTAGGATTTTCGCTCTTCTGATGTTTGTTGTTGTTTTCGTTACTATTGTGTGATTTACAGTGATTTGTGAACATTGATTGAATTGTAATTGTAAAGTGTTGTAAAGCATATTGATTTATCACATAATTATAGTTTACGACTAGTTTGACCGCAATGCATTTAGTCAACCTTTTGGCCCCCAGGTACGCTTATTTAAGATTACTCCTAATGTGACCGTAATACACTTAGTTAAGGTTACTTGTTTTACCGCAGTACACTTAGTCAATCCCTTGGCCCCCGGCCACGTACACAAAAGAACAATTTTTTTAAAAGTCCCATGCATACGTATGTCAGTTACAGGCTTAAATCTCGCCTCTTCTTGGCTCACAGTACAAGCCTTAATGATACAGTTACGTTTGAACCCACACAAAGTCTCGTTTGGACTTAGGCTTTTCTGTATAAGAAATAAACTATGGGAGAGCAAGTCTCTTAACCCTAACTTAACCCTAAAGCTCCCCATTTTTTGTTCTTGGTATAGTTTGTTATTTTTTTGTCACCCCTCCTACGTTCTGAGGTTCAAGAGGTTAATAGCAACTTGACAAAAATATTAACGAATATTGAACATTTGAATTTGCATTCTGTTTTTACGATAACTACTAGTGTACCTAAAATTGAGACCTACAAACTGAGACCTACAAACAACGTCTCAGTTTACAAAAGTAAAAAAAAAAACTGCCCAAAACTTGCTCCCCAAATAGGCTTCATCAAGTGTAGTTGTCGTTGACGTCCCAATAGCGGGATGCATCTTGTTCACCTATCCCCAGTCCTAACACTCTCACCCCCTCCTCTTCTTGCGTAAATTCAAATTAGGGTGCACGCCGACCGTGTCGTCAGGCCGAATGGCTGAATTTCCATTTGGACGGGCAGTCTTTGGCATGGTATTGGGGAGAAGGCGGCAAAACTGATATGGAATAAGACACCTCCCAAGCACCAGCTTTTATGGCACCCGACTTGGCAGTCAATGCTGACTGGGTCCTTATACAACGGACGTTGCCGAACCCTGAAGGAAGGCAGTGGGACCATGCCAACACGAACCCCCGTTAGTACGAAAGGACGAAGGCTAGGAGTTCAAACAAAAAAAGAAAGAAAGGAAAGAAAAAGAGGATAAAAAAAGGGAAGAAAAGAGGACGAAAAAAAGGATCGGTGCGATTACTACCAGCTCACGTGCTGATGAAGAAGTTAGATCTAAATTTCAATTTTACAACTGCAGTGTGGAGTCGCACCCGTCCGCCTCGCCTATCTATTCTCACGGTAAACCTGTCTGCAAACTGCCCCACCCCTACGATGTCGCTTTTCTTTGGTTTTGACCAGAAAATCTCCTGCCACGTACGTACCTCGGTGTTACGCCGTAACTGAAATCAATGAAATTCCGGATTTAATTTCAGCGCTGCACACTAGTAACTTATTGCACCCCTGGAAAGTCAAGCAAGTCTCTGAACCATTATTTTATTTTTTTTTCTAAATGTGGAATTTGGAGTCCGAGCCAAGATCTCACCATCAAACATAACAGCAAAAAAGTGTCACACACACACACTGAATGTTTCTTGTGAAAGTATAGTTGTACGAAAACTCAGTGCCGTAACCAACTTTCTCCAAGGAGGGTTCAAGGGGAAAATGTTGAGCCCCCTCCACGATAAGTAAGCAATTTTTGGGGAAAAGTTGCTGTCAGTCCTCACCAAACAATGGCAAATTTTGTTCCTTTTGGGTCCCTTGACTCATGAATTTTTGACCATCCCTAATTGTGGCACTTGGAGAACTCACTGGTGATAATTAAAAATTGTGCAGGGAGTTAGCAGGAACAGGATGGTTAGGTAGAGCCCTAACTACGAACTGAAACCTAACAAAAGGACTAATAGGAAAGTAAGTCTTGTCCTGAACTTGGCATGTGGGAAGATAGTAAGGTAGTAACTATGGTGGGTCAGTGTTGCATTGATAGTAATGCCACCGACAATTGCATGGCAAGGCGAAAATATAATCTGATAATTCCATGCGTAACGAATGTCAATGGTATTCCCATACATAGGGTGTTATCAGATAATTCTTTGACCTTAGTTCCTCCATCTTGCTTTTATTACAACGTGGTATTCCCGTTTCAAATATTGTCATAGCATTCATATCATTTTTCTCAATCACTCACACCATTCCCAACCTGATAAAAATGCCTTGCGCAAGCAGTCGGTGTCTTTTCAGCGGAATGCCACTCATGATTATCAAAAAATGATCGATATTAACTAGCACTACTAGTGGATATTTAATGCTCGTACGTAATCTGGTGAATAGGTCAACATTGTCATAAGGTAATGTTAATACATTGCTACATTTGGGGTTAGGGAACTAAAATGAAGCTTTCTAATTTAAACTGACGAAACTAACCCTTTTAGAGGGAGGTCTCAATAGACTGAATGGAGGAATTGGAGGACTAAGTTACACACTGTGGTCGCAGTAATGTGTTCACATTGTAACGTTGGAGCCTTTCACAATCAGTCATGAACTCGCATGTATGCCATTTTTGTGATAGAAAAGCTCACATCACAGTCTTGACTGGATGACGTGTACAGAGTTTGTTTACATCTACCGATTGCCGATATCGAATTGCAGATATCGAACCACCGATATGCACACCCGATTGTTATCTCCAGATCTCAACAATTGTTGTAATACTCAAGACGAAGATACTCAAGATGTATTTGATTATCATCTTTTGTTTTCACCAATTAAATACTGTCATGTTTGACATTTTGTGAACAATATATTGTAACCCCCCACATGCTGGACGAATGTTCGCTTGAATTTTAACTTTTAAGTGTCACTTCCCTCCTGATCCTCCCAAACTAACAACTTCCGCATCAATCACCATTTCTGGATGCCTTTTAGGCCTTTTATTTTGAATATTTTCCCCCAACCCTAAGTTAACATCAACCCAGATTTAATCCATGCAAGCGTGAGCTGCATCATGCCTCATTTAAGAGTATACATTTTCTATTATTCATCATTTAAACTTAAATTCTATTCAACTTAAATCCAAAACAAGCCTAACGTTCATTCCTCCCGAATCCGTTTGTGATCCAAACCCGCAATTCAGGTGAGTCCAATAAATTAACCATAATCTGAACCATGTTTTGAGTAACATCATTTCATCATAGGTTAAAGAAGCTTTGAGCGTTAGAATTTTTATCTAAATTTTATCCCAATTTTGGCTACCAACCTCCAAAACCAACCCTTACTCTTTTTAGTCCCGTCAGCCATGCTGTGAGCAGCTTGTGTAAACCCGGGGCCAAGCTCCCAACAGAAGATCTGGGGCACATGGCCTTGTTGGAGTGTTGGCCAAGTCTGTCAACCTAGTCACAGTGACGTCACAGCCATAAATCATAGCCAGTGATATAGAGCCTGCAGCTACAAAATCAAACTACACAGACAGATTTTAGTCAAGGGATGTTCATGTTCTATAAGTACAAGAAGAATATATTTTAATCGGAACTCTTCTGGATAGTTGCAACACGTATTTAAGCCTACATAGAGGAACTGAAGAAAGCCAAATAAGCACGTATGATGCGTGATCAGAAAATTTCTAGTAAAAAATACGCTGGTACGTCGGCTGAACTAGTGAGTCTCCCTTGATCATGATGTGGAAGATTACTGTAGCCCTAAAGTCTCGTAACGCTACCCAATCTTACATTATAAACCAAAGTCTCATAGCAGAAATGAAGAAAATGACGACGACCACCGAAAAAGGAAACAATGAAAAAGTGCGAGTGTGTCCATTCTTTGGCTTTAAGTTGAAACTGGTAACGTTGTTGCCTTGAAAAGAAGTTGAAATTGGTACATTGTTGCCTCAGCTAACAATTTGTTCTGCGCGGTCATCGCGTAGGCATGTCTTAACCCTTTAACGGTCACTGTGACATCCTACGATTGTTGACATCCCATATGTTACTCTGTCAGTTGTGGGATTCGACCCGGTATTCAGTTGGTTTGGAGACGACGACGCTAACCACTGGGCTGTGCTTGCCCGCTATGCCCGGGGTCCCCGTGTACCCCTCACATAGCTTGGGCGCGCATTTGGACTCTGTTTTTTCCACTGACTTCCCAGCTGCAATAGCCGTGTGGCAACACTGTCGGTAAAGGGTTAAATGACGTCATGCACGAAGGACAGTTATTTTTCACACGGTACGGATTGCTCAAGCCAAATCCATAACCTGGGAATGGGGAGGTGGGACTGAACGGAAAATACCCGTATGTGGGGCAGTGCGTTTGTCAGCTCTGCTCTTAGCATTCTAATACTACGAAGTAAAGCGATTGGGAGGGTGGGGTGGGGGGGCATTTCGTCCGTTACCATTAAGCATATGATTACCCATTAACTGAACCTAAAAAGTACTTTTTTGGGTTGTTTGGGGTGGAGACCGTAGCACGTGCAAAGCCGGGTACGATTGCTAGTCCTCCATAAAATTAAACGGCAAAGAAAAGATAAAAACGCATTTCATTGGGTTTTTTTTTTATGTTATCACCGCAATGTTTCAGCCACTTTAAACCCCCAAGGCAGTCTGAATCAGTGAAACAATGAACACCTGCATTGCAATCCAAGCGCTTCTTCGCTTGGCGAATGAGCAGCGGGCAATTGCCGTCACTGAAGCCAGAAATATCTGCGTAAATGCGACGACCACATGCTAAAAAGGATTCAAAGAGATGAAAAAAAAAAGAAGAGGAAGTAGAAAAAGCCATAAGTGGAAGTGACCACCGTAAAAGCGGAAGAGAGATCACTGACAAGAACCAATAACACGAAGGAAAAGACCTAGGATGTAAACACTAAATTCGAGCAGACGCTCCAACAGATTGAAACGTGTAGTGAAGAGCCCGGTCTAGCCTATATCCTCGTCGAAACGGCTCGTGAGAGCAAACTCAAGACGAAATAAAAAGAAAGAAAGAAAGAAAGAAAAAGAGAAAAGAGGAAACGAAAGAAAGGAGAAGAGAAAGACATTCGGAAATAAATGGGATGTTCAGCTAAATGACTCTCCAGCACTCGAAAATAGAGAGAGGGGATTGGGGTTGTGGGGAGTGCATCAAGCCTTGAATTGTGAAGGGACTGCGCAGGCTGCAAGCATCCTGGACACAACCGCAGAAGGAGGAACCCAAATTCCTTTAAAGTGATGGAGAAATAGTGATTAACCACACTCACTGTGAACTCGTGAAATTAAAAACTCAAGCCCAATCACAGTATAAAAACAGATAAAAACAGGAGTTTTTGCCCAGTCTTACTGGGCATTCTCAACTGCCACCACATTCAAACATGGCTCCTCCCACTGTTGCTAAGCAACTACAAGCCACGCAAAGCAGCCTTCCCAGCAGCCAAGCATCACACACACCAATATTCCTTTCAATCCTGGTGCAACAAGGTCAAACTTTACAACCCCACAGGCAACCAAATAAATAGCTATTCAAACAATTAAATACTCCCAATAAACTAAATAGTTAATAAATAATTAAACTGCAAATAAATAAATAAATAAATAAATAAATAACACTAAAGCAAAACCATAAAACGACCAAAAGGGGTGATTTCATATCAAAAAACCCAAAAGGATAAAGGAACCCATCAAGGTTTCGCCATAAGAAATGAGTGATATCAGGGCCAAAATGGACGCCACCAAGTTTTCCGTCGCAACCCAGATCACTCAACCTTAATTGACACCTCGGTGATTGTCAGTTAAGCTTGAGTGATCACGGTTCGGACCACAAACTTGGTGGCAGCCATTTTGGCTCTGATATCACTACTCTCTATGGCGAAAACTTGATGGGTCGCTTTACCCTTTTGGGGTTTTTGAATGATCGTTTCCTAAGACTGTCTTTGAAATTAAAACAATCACTAATTCAAATTAAAAACTTAAACCCAATCACAGTACAAAAACAGATAAAAACAGACTTTATGAATTGTCCTTGTTTAGTTAATTCAGTTTAATAGTTAAGTATTGGCTGCGAGCTCCTTATGAAACTATCATTTTAAATCCCTTCTTGAACAGCCTGAAGAAAATAGTCACTTTGGTATAATATTAATGGTCGCTGATCAATTATATTTCCAACAAGGTGCCCGTTGTATTACATTTGACTGTAAAACAGAAACAACTGAGCACGATAAGTTAGTTTCGTTTAGTTTAGGAACTATTTAGAAGGACTTTTTCTGTTTTTTTTTTCCATTTAAGGGGCGGTAAACGCTCACGGATTTCTTTCCCATAAACAGTTTAGCAGACGATAAGATACTTTATTTATTTTAGATAGTTACAGTTACGATGCATCACTTCGAGTTTATTGTGAAACGAAAACATTAAGTTAACCGAGGATGTATGTACTATGCTAGGTTGAGTGTGGTTTCTGTATTATGTTTTGTATTTGGGCGTCCAACAGGCGGTTAGGGCCTCAAATAAAATACAGGAAATGAAAGGAAAGGACAATTGTTTTGATGACAGATGGCGTGTTCCCAACATTCACGAAAATAACAGTACAAATGATTACAATCTTTGGATTTTAAACATCTCCAAAATGTCAAACCATATAAGGCACTTATTGGAGTCAAACGTAAACTGAATGCCAAATTTTAAGCATATCGGCCGTATAAATTACGCTGTAGAAATCTAACAATCTGAACTTGATGGGCGAAGCACTAGCGCGCGTCTAGATAAATAATTCAAGAGTTTGGCCTATGACATTACACTTAAAAGTAATTTTTTTCTTATACTTTTGCTACACCAAGTTAACTGAAAAAAAAAACCTGGTTTACATTAATTCCAAGATTTTCCAGGACTTTTCATTAGGTGAGTGATACAATTAAAAAACAAACCAAGGACCACGCTAGTGTCCTTGTATTTTTCAAGCTTTAAAAATCACAAGCATTTTTCCAGGCGTAGATTGAATTCCCCCAGGATATTTCCACGTTTTCAGGGACCAGTACGCACCCCGTACGAAGCAATGCGCTTCAGGTTTCGGGACTTTAATTGGGCCCTAGATTACGACATTTTTCGTAGAGGGGAAACGTCTAAATTTTACCTCCTCCACCACCCACAAACAACTAAATTTTTTAACGTATTCCAGCTGATACTTCCTCACCGTCAATTCCCCACCCTACCTTAAAAATAACTGTTCAACAATGCAAGTGCAGTCTCCTTTCCGGCTTTTTCCTAACTTGGGATTTAGTTAGGACTCTACTATTCTAGTATCTTTTAGCAACGAACGATGTATTACGCCGTATTTAATCAACGGTCTCGCTTTGCGTTCTCTCCAGAATTAAGTCGCCACAGAAAAGATGTCGTTGCCATAGTAACAACACAACCTAGATTAGCTAACTCTGAAAGCGTCTGGGGGGTAAATGCTTCTAAACTTACAATCCACGAGAAAATGATAAAGTTGAAACAATTTTTCCAGTCGTGTTTGAACTCACACTTCATTGACTATTTTCGTTGCCGCCGTGATACTTCTGATGATTTCTCGTTTCCAGCTACGAGAGCGCAAAGCGAGATCGTTACGTAAATGCGCCCCAATAATCCTACTAGAAGCAAATGAAGTAAACTACAATGCTGAAGGTTTCTGCCGTTTCCTCAAGTTTTCCCATGAGAAGTGAAGAAAGTACACTGAGTGGTCAGGGCTCAGCAAACAATGAATCAGAAGGTTAAGTTCTAACTAAGGAGATAATATGCATTAAAGGCGCCTTTTCATTTCTTAGAATCAGCACCGTAGTAGAATCTTCGAGCAATATAAAGAAAATAGCGGTAAATAAAAAAAAAAAAGAAACAACACTAGGCAGAAGCGCCGCGATTATCAGAACTAAAGAGAGAACACGTGACCACATCAGCCTATTGGATGACGGAGAATGTGGAACGTGGATGCTGTGTTTAGACTAACGGCAACGCTATCGAAGTGGTAAACCGGCGCGTTTAAAGACTGGCCGTGTGTATTTTGCATTCTGTAGTGCTGGCTCTGCTGCATTAAATTGTCAGAACTTTGGTCTCTGAGCCAAGAAGATATACGATCGTACCGCAACACTTTATCTACGTTCCCTAATTAACGACCACTCTAGAACACAGATCACCAGGAGCATTCGAACTGCATAACTTTCGCATAACGACATGTTTGTTTGCCAAAGGAACCTCCGAAAATTCAAACATAAGAATTTCGTGCAATTGCAAACGTACGTTGAAACTTTATATGGGCTTAGAATAAAAACTTGGTTGGTCCAGGAAAGCCTGAAAAAAAAAAAAGAACCAACGAGCTTTTGGTAGCCAACGTTACGGCATTTCCCAAATAGCCAAAGGAGGAACAGAACAAAAAAAAAAAAAAAAAGCAACACCAATCACGTGGGACAGTTCTGATTGGCTGAAACGGCGTACGTATGCAACAAATGCGTAGAAAAAGGTTTTCCCCCCTTCTTTGATCTTAAAAGTCTCGGTTTATTTTTTTATTTTTACCTTTCGTAAACATGAAGCAAAGGAAGAACGGAGCAAAAAAAAATAAATAAAAAAATCGGAAAATGCCTAAAAAAAAATTGTCATTCGTCTCTTGGGAGATAAACTGGTAAGAACACAAACTTCAGTGACAAGGGGATGATGGCATCTCTCTCTTTTTTTTTTTTTGGTTTTTGGATTGGAGTTAGGGACAAAAGCTTTATTAGAAAACTGAGTGTCATCGATCACTTGAAAGAAATACGCAACGAAAAGCTGCTTCAAAAACAAGCCTGACGAGCAGAGTTGAAAGGGGGAAAAAAATGGCTCCTGTTACTCGTCAACTTCAGAAAAATATACCACGGGATAGAAGCTCCCAAAATAAACAACGGGCCAGCACGCAATGTAGCATAAAAATAAACCTTACCCAAGGAAACGGGCGATCCCCGCAAACAATAAGTAAAATAAAAATAAAAAATACTACAGTAACGATCTTGGTTGAAGGGGAAAAAAATTAAGAGCATTACATACAACAAATTTTCCCAATCTGCAAGATGGATGTTATCAACTAAGCAAAAAAAAAAACGTTAGTGGACATCAATGATGCACATGCAGCAAAATAAATAAGAATGGGGTATTTTTGCCTTCAAATTTTCCAGTCAAATCATTTTACAGTCAAATCGAATAATCCATCCAGTACCAATTTTGTAAAGAAGTAGCCAATTCTTGAGATGGAGCCATTTCTGGGAGTAGCCCGTGTTAGCGTTTTGCGTTCTAGTTACTCTGGCACTATTACTGCCATTTATTAACGTTTTTTTCGTTAAATATAATAAAATGTATGTATGTCCACATTTCATTAAACTATTTGTATACTATATATTTTCAGTAAGGCCATGAAAATATGGAATCAGTAAAAACCACACGTTTTCATGGCCTACATTGCTTCATTTTGGCAAAAGCCATACAACGTTAATTTTCAGCTTTTGAACTCCCGTTTTAAATTTTTTTTCGCAATACGAATTGTTGCATATAATTAGAAGATCACGCAATTGTATTACTATTGACTTAATTTTTAGAGCCTTTTTCAGATGTTTTCTTAGCCTTTTTCAGACTAAACAAAACAAGGCATCGTAACATGGCGTCTTAGGCAATGTATAGTTCATCACAAATACTAAAACAAAATCAAATGCAGTTCCGACGTCAACCATAAGGGGGAGGGGGGAGCTTCTATTCCACACAATATACGGTTTGTTGAAGATAACAATTTCCGAGCACAAATGACGGTGGTTACCCAAATATTAAAATGTTAAAATAATTGTTCAACAGTATGTTTGTTATTGTTTGCACAAACAAGTACATTAGTACTTCGTGCAACCCATCATTTAATTTAATTTAAATAAAAAAAAAAAAAAAAAATTGTACGACCAGACCTAAACAGTTCAGATACATCGTTCGTTTAGTTTTAAGTTGGATTTGAATAAACGACTTCCATGAAATAAATTGTTTCCTAAACCTTCGTGTGGAAAACAGTCGTTTAATCATTACAGTAAGTAGGTTGCGTTTGACTGCATGCGACTTAATTATTTGTTCTGTGAAGCATGGTTCTGACAGGGTTCGCACAAGAGAAACGTAACAGTTTTCAAGGCTTTTTCAATGCCAACTTACAAGCCAATTTCAAGGCTATATGTGCACCAAGTTGTCAAAATCACATAGTACGATCGGCTGATTAACAGATTTTATTTATGTATTTCAGAAGTATAGCCTCTCACTATACTTTTCGTGCCTCCTATGCATAAAATAGCTTTTGCAAACCATTGTATAGATTTGACTGAGTGTTGCAAAACTGTCTCACAAATTGGAAGAAAAAAAACATGAATCGTGGGTTACGGATAACGACAAAAAAAATAATTCATGCAGGAAAGCCAACACGGAAGAAAACATTCTTAATTGTAATAATTTTGGTTTAAAATGATTATTATTATGTGTTAATGCTTCCCTTTCGCTCAGCATAAATGACACATTATCAAAATTCAAGGCCTTTTTAAGGCTATGACAACAAAAATTCCAAAATTCAAGACTTTTCACGGAATTCAATGCTGTCTACGAACCCTGTTAAGCGTGGTTTCATGTGCAGGAGGAAATAATCAAGCATTTTATCTCACGCTCATCCCATCTCACAACAATTTATTTAAGCTTTATTTAACGTAATGTACAAAATCCACAGCAAAATCAAACTCTAGCCATTAAACGTACAGTAATAGGCACATGCACCTTTTCTTCCAAGACAAGGGCACCAGCAAACTCCCCCCATTCCCACAGACAACGTCAGTAAATCTTAACGGTACAAGCACCCCATTAAATGTAGGCAACGTTATAAAGCGGAGCCACAACTGCCCTATATAAAAAAAAGAAAATAAAGAGCACCAACCACATCGCCCTTCATAACGCATCCCAACCAAGAAATAAGAAGAAGAAAAAAAACAAGCTTTAACGTTCGTCATTTCTCGCTTGGTCGACTTCAGTAAGACGAGGCAGTTGGGGTTTTATTGGGAGGTAGAGAGGGTAGAGAACTACAACTTTGACCCAGGGAAAAGCAGTACATGACGGCAATGAAGAAATAGCTAGCAGGGGGGAACGGCTGGCCCTCAAAATAGCTAGCAGATAGCTCTTTGGGCGGCCAGTATAGAGCTGTACCACGAGGCCACGCTGTGGTGACGCTGCTGTTCTCAGCGCTGTTTCCGATTGAGAGCTTTTAGTTCGTTCTTAGCGGCCTCCTGCGACGGTCGGATGTGACTATCCAGAGAGTAGGACGGACACCAAGGAGAGACGTGGGGGAAATCCAGATGGACTCCCCCCCCAAAAAAAAATCAACTGAGAAATAAAAGGAAGGAAGAAGATGAGTGAAAAAGGATGAAAAAGAAGGACATGAGAAAGAAAAAGGAAGGAAGGAAGTAGGGAAAGGCAAAACTCCCTGAGCGGACAAGAAAAGAAGAGTGGCTCTATCGTCCAGAACCGTAATTGGGCCCCTATTGGATTCCATCAGACTCACTTGGGTGTGTAAACATTCGATTTGGCGCCGCGTGGTCATTCATATTAGTGGAAATGAAAGAAAGATGGAAAGAACGAAAGAAAGGTAGGAAAAGAAAGGGAGAAAGAATTGATCGTGGCAATACACGCGGCAAGGTCACCACGGTTAAAGTTCCTGAATGAGACCAAATGCTTCGTGCGCATCCATACAAGTTCGACGGGGCGTGGGACGAACGTCTAACTGGAAAATCGTCCAATGGGATAATTGTCTATAATAATTATCTGCATAAATAGAAAATCTGGAAAATCGTCTAAACGGAATACCGTATAATGGTAAATCATCTAAACGGAACATCGTATAATGAATGAATGTCCAACTGTGATTTCTGATGTTATAGCCGCAGCGAGCGCGGCAGCGTGAACGAGGCAGGGACATTAGACGATTTTTCATTATACGAATTTCCTGTTAGACGACTTTCCGTTCTACGGTATACATTCTTCTATTGTGTACGCGGTGTATCTTGAGTCCTGCCAAGTATTTTGTGAGCGGCTACGTCTTCCTGGATGAGGTGGCTTTGATCGATGGCCGCCATTGTTTTTTAACCATCTTGGATATCAACAAGGCACTCTGCTACTGAAAACGTACAATCGATTATCTGTGTTCGTTCTGCGGAGAACTCAAGATAGGCCGCGGACACTATAATAATGCGATTTTCCAGTTAGACGATTAATCCCTCACCCCATTTCGACAGAGACATGACACCTTTAAGATACGTTTGACGGTACTAAAATATAAAATCGTAGGTATTTTTATGAATAAGTAAAATTTCATAGCTAGCCAAACTAGTGTTGGGTGGTACCAACGATTTTTCAGCCAGTGCCGGTACCAAGCTTAGTATCCCGGTACACGGTTTTCTCTGGTACTTATGAATGAGGACGTATCTGGTATTATAGTACTGTGGTGCCAACACCCGATTTTTAAACAATAACAACAAATTTTTATCTGAAAATGTGTTTTGTTGATATCGTATTAACGTCCTTCCTAATTTAAGCTTAATGCATGTTTCACGACACATTTGATAAAGAAAACCCCACCTTCTATAATTTGTAGTTAATATGCTATCCAAGTAGAAAACCAAATATAAACAAATGCTGGTTGTAGGAACAAAGTTATGCAAATTTGATTTCACTTTTGAGCATTGTTACAATTTCAATTTACCAATTGTTGATCTTTTAAAACTGATTGTTGTCCCGGGCTTTGAGCCGTAGTATTGTTATAATTGTATAATTGTAGTTTTTTTTCGTATTGAAACAATACTGGTATTTTAACAATGCGTGGTATTTGATACCGTTGCATTTTTGCACACTGTGGCACACTGTGAGAACCGGTTTAACGTCCAACACTGAACCAAACTTATCTGAAGTCAATGCTAGATCATTCATCACTCATTCCTTGCAGCATCCGTAATCAGTGCTGCAATTAGGGGTCATTGTGATTGGTTGGGGTTAGCTGGCGTCCACCGCATGGCAATTGTTATATTCGTCATCTTTGGGAATGTTACGCCAGTCTTGTTGGGTCACATCGATGTCCATTTCAATTTTAGCCCTTCCATAACATTGCAAAAACACAATTTTTGGTTTCACCTGTCTAGTAGCAGCCCAAAGCATATTATCATTATCGTCAATTCTTTACTAGCAACGAGACCATAAAGCCACCCTTGCCACCCAGGTCCTACGGATCAGGATACGCCTGATTTCGCCCTGTGCTACGATAGTAGGACGCAGTGCAGGTAGGGATCGGGGGAGGTGGCACCCGTCTCCCAGCCCAACAGTGGGGCTGCACCTCGTGCTACCAAATTTTCAGGCTTCGGTACCGGGCATTGGTCTGCACCACAGTTGCAATTAGGGGTGGCGCAAATGGTGCAAGGCACCTGGGCTCAGGAGGCAGGGGGCCCACAACTCACCAGTTGGGTGGGGGGAGTGCAATAAGACAAAATTCACTACGTCTTGCTGGGGGTTGCTAGTCACTTTGCCTCGAACTTTGTTTACTTGTTGAGGAGTGGCCCAACATTTTGCCCTTGTCCCTTCCCCCCTCCTTGGAAAGAGCTAGCTGCGGCACTGCCTGCACTGTATGTGATCAAGTAGGCCTACATGGATGACAAATTCAGAAAAATAGTTCCTGAACGAATAACTTATGCTGAAATCCTTCTTTTTTCGTAAATCATTAGTCTTACTTCAGCCTAACTGATTACAATGGCTACAACAACGAAAAGCACAGAGACGATTGGCAAAGGTCATGAGAATTAAAAACGAACTGCCAGGTGGCTCCATTGCTACTTAATTCAGAGACAAAAAATGTGTAGCCGTGGCGTGTGCCCCTAAGACTAGAAATGAGAGCTAGAGGGGAAAAAAATGAAAATTATTCACTTTTAACCCCAGTCATAAAGTTGATGACGCCGAGAAGAGAGAAATATCCCACACGAACTTTATGACTCCACAGCTAAAGTGATGTATGAATTAAGTAGATTTTATTAATGGCACAGGCCGTGGAGCACCCCCTGCAGTTCATTGTTACACTGCCACCTTTACCGCTTATCCAACTTCTCTTCTCCCCTCATCAGCCTCCCGAGAAATTCGTGTCGTAAAAGTTTACGTAATATTTGCACAGGGAAGCCGTAAAAAAATAAAATGCTGCTTTTTTATCGTCCTGCGTACGTAGAGAAGAAGATGATAACCGCACGTAACAGAGGGGAAAATGTATAAAATTAAAGTCAACCAATTACTTACCCATTCTTGGAATTCTAAAGGGTAAAAGAGGAGTGCTTTAGGCGAAATAAATAGCCGAGTGGTGCAGATTTCAAGACGGCTTGTGTAAACAGACGTGCTTCAGAAATGACTGCCTTGGTTAGTGGTTACTCCCAACCCAGCGTGAGACTGCAACGTTTCCTCATTTGCACCGGCTCATAAGCACGCGCAAAAAAAAAATAAAAATTAAACGCAACCTAGACTATAGAGGAACGCAAAGCCTAGTGACGTCATGACCAAAATGCAAAACAAGTTGAAATGCCCCACTCCAGTACAGTAGTAGCAACACAATTTACATCACTTAAAGTACACAAAATAATTTACATGCCAATTAGTACCTAACATATTAAAGACAATCCTTTGCATTGTGCTTTAGCAGCGCAGTCAGCTTCCCAATCTAGCCAGTGTACCTCGCATTTCAAATTACTGCGTATTGTGCCTATCGTAAACTTGTGGTAAGTATGTAAACTAAAATATGAAACGCAAAAATGCAATAAGTCGTTAAATAGTTTTAAAAAAAAATACAGGACATGCTCCAAGCACAAACAACACTGAAATGTGATGTTTCGTGACTCAGTCTTGTGGTTCATCCCTGTTTTCAAACCAACTGTCGGTTCTTTTAGTCTTCTGTATAGCCGATACGAGTGAAAAGACTATAGCAACAACTTTGCCCGTCGGTCGCCCTTTTCAACTCCGAAATGGTATCTGATAGAGAAAAACGGTTTCCACCATTAGAGTCAGCGTCCAAAAATTCGCTAAAAGGTAAAGAAAAAAACCGGATGTATGAAGCGGAAATGGCTCACAAGTGACCGGAAGTGGCCGAGTGAGCCAGTCATCTATAGATCAGGTTCTCACACCATTCGATTCAGCATCCAAAAATTAGTTACGTTACGTTTCGAGTTTTTAGTTCCTTTTTCTGATCGACTGTTTTAATTGGCAAGGTTGAATATTTTAAGTTTTGGCTGTGGATGTGACTAAATTTATCCCACTGGTAGCTAAGAGGTTTCTTAGGTTCTCAGTGGCACCTGCAATGTAAGGGATTGAGAGCAAATTACTGGGTGTACGCTTATTTCGATGGGCTTGTAGTACTTTCTTGAGAATGTATTGCAACCCCTGAAAAGTAAACCTGAACTCACCAATTTTATCTCAATCCCATACTTCGGGAATCTTAAAAATCACTTACCTACTAGTGGGATCACTTTAGTCACATCCACGATCCAACCTAAAGTAGCTAACCTTGCCAAGAAAGAAAATCGGGCAGAAAAAGGAACTATAAACTCGAAATGATTAATCTATCAGATATTTTGTATAGAACAGTGATGCAAGGCATCCTACACAGAAACGACAAAACAAATCCTGACTAAAAGATTCTCTTCTTAGCACAGCCAGCATTAGATCAAGGCAGGGTATGCCCCCAACTTGAAAAACACACAAATTCACTTTCCCAAAAAATTGTACAGGACAAGAATTAATTTAGAGCCTCTTTGCATTCTGGCACAATGTCCACCAGTGCGTAATCATGTTACACCCGCAAAACACGCAGTTATCAGAATAATTTTTTCACACACTTTGAATACAAAGCGGAGCAATCGCCTGTACCACGACGTACAACTTGCACTGCAGGGACTAAGACCATGTCGTCCTATTACAGGTCCTGATTTAATTTTCTTAGAAATCACAGTAACTTCAAGCTTCGAACAGATCCACATGGTAGATTAGGTCACCTTAGGCCAACGAACTATAGTTCAACAACTGTAAGTTTAATTCCAGTTGTACTGTTAATCCTATAGTTTCCGAACACAAGGAAACATTCACCGTAGGCGGAGGAGTAGTGAAAGCGAACTACAAAGCAATCAACTCCTCAAATTATGTAATTACTTTTGTTTCGGCGTTTATGGGTGGTATCGAGGGTTACGACTGGAGAAATTTCTAGAACTCTACCGATCAATACGAAGCAACGAGCAGCTTTATAGACACCATGCATCTTCTAACTACATAATGGCATTATAATTATAGTTAAGCGGCACCGTTACGAACTTCAACGTGCGGCCATTTTGTGTTATAAGGATGGCAAAACGGCTTCTCCACCCAATTTTGCAATTCTCCGGCATCGACAAAACGGACACTAATAATGTTGTTATGACAACGCGTCAACGACGCTTTTCTGCAGGTTCGACGTAGGTACCAAAATTTCATCCTCTCCTCAATCACCAATTCCTGAAACCTTTTATAGTCGGTTATGTGAATGCAAAGCATTCATCCCTAACAGCGCTAATGAACGCATCCACTATATAGCCCATCAAGGTGTGGAATCGTTTCTCTCTTATGTTGCCGTATTTACGGGAATTGTTTTAGTTAGCACTCCATGCTGCCAGACTCCTTACAGCAACGCGTAACAGTGGCGCATCAGGGTAGGGGTGGGGGAGGAGATTGAAGCTTAATTGCACGCCAACAGCAAGGTCATTAGCGCCAACCTCAGCCACAGTGCAGTTGCCTGGGTTGCCACTGTGCCACACATTACATTACATTTATCTAAGAACTAATAAGGAGGTGGGTTGCTTTTAATCCCTTGTAGTCCTAAAAAACAACTCAGTTTCAGCCTTTACAACGTTTGAAAAGCACCAATTTTCATAAAATAAAGACAATTTTCATAAATTAAAGCCAATTATTAGATACTAAAGCCAATTTTCAGAATTTGTCCAAATGCAATAAATGTTGTATACCTTTGCCAAATTATACTCTTTAACTTTGGGTCTCTGTCCCTCCTCTAGGTATTATAGGGGAAGGGCAGAGACCCAACGTTAAAGAGTACAATTTGGCAAAGGTATACAACATTTATTGCATTTGGAAAAATTCTGAAAATTGGCTTTAATTCTGAAAATTGGCTTTAATTTATGAAAATTGGCTTTAATTTCTGAAAATTGGCTTTAATTTCTGAAAATTGGCTTCAATTTCTGACAATTGGCTTTCATTTATGAAAATTGTTGCGTTTCGAACGTTGTAAAGGCTGAAACTGAGTTGTTTTTTAGGACTCCAAGTGATTAAAAGCAACCCACCTCCTTATTAGTTCTTAGATGAATTCTTGGACCCCATTCTTGTTGATTGTCACCATCTTGATGGTGTTCGTTGCTGTTTCCACCTTCCGCGAGACATAGTGTGTGATTCTGTCCTTCTGTCCGGGGTTTTGCAATTTTCACATTAGGTACAGATAGATGTACAATAGGATCTAGATTTGGGGGTTTGATCTGTGATGCGTGGCGCAGTGGCATCACGGACCACTTCACTGTGACTGAGGTTGGCGCTAGTGACCAAGCTGTAGACGTGTCATTAAGCCTCAATCGCCCCACCCCCTCCCATTCTGAATTCCAGTCTTGCTTCCACGCCAAACAAATTCCAGTTTGCGACACTAAGGAGTAATGTAAGATCTTACGATTTTCTTATTAACAAAAAGAAATTATTAAGAATCAGTTACCTTGCTTACATTAAAAGAATGTAATGAAGACAAAAATAAGTGTCAACTTTTTAAGCCAGAGTCATTGACCTGGTAGACTTTGTTAATCAAACTAAATAGGAGCGTTTTGGTGTACGAATTCATTAACGTACTACAGTTTTCTTCTACATGCATTCTTTGATTTACTTCGTGTGAAAAAGGTGTACTCCCACGGTGTATAATAAAGAACGGTACATTGTAAAACATGTGGATTGGCCTACAACTTTCTTCATTACAATAAGATATCAGAGTGTAGTATTGTTCAATATTTGCTTGAGTGTCAAATTCTTTATTATTTGTTTTAGAAATGTAATACTTTGGCGGTGACCATTGTGCGCCTTGTGGTTTATACATTAATCTCAGGCCTTACCTTGTGGGTTTTCAAGGGTTATTTTTTATTGGTACTGCAGTCTCTCCTACAAGATGACATAAGAAAACTGCTCATCTCCATGGTACGTTAATACAAGCAGTTAACGACACAAAAAGCCAGTAATAAGTTACTTCCGTCTAGCACCATTAAATGCTCTGAATAAAAAACAAATCAAAACAAGTCAAAGCAAATCAATGAAGACGTTTTGCTGTATATTATTGTAGATACCACAAAACAAATATCTAGCATGTAAATTTACCATTTCAATATTACTGAATTATACATGTTTGAAGCCGAAGCTATAGAAAATAATGACTTGTTTTCAACAACTTGCCTAACATATTTTCACAAAAAAAAACAGTTGTCTAGATCAATACTCTCAAAAAGAAAGAAAAGACATTTTCAGCACGTGAGACTCAAAACAGCCGGAACGGGAAGCAACACTCTCCTTTTGAAATTCTAAACAAACGCGGCTAATCTAATGTTAAAAGAGATGATGTTAGGACAGGGTTATAAACATAAACTCCTGACATTAATAATAATAATATATAACTTTCTCCACCAAGGGTGGACGGAGACGGCAGGGTGGTGAGCCTCTTACACCGTTCCGGGTGGGAAATTAGGGCAGATCAGGGCAGTGGACGTCTGAGAAAACGTTGGAGGGGTTCCTTCCTAAGCATTCGTCGAAAAGATGGGATAGAACTAGCATTTACAGTTTCCCTACGAAGAGCATTCCAGACCGGAACCACTCGTACAGAAAAAAAATGCCTACGGCAATCTGTGCGACACGCTGGAACAGCCAATTTCCAATTATGACAAACAATTTTTTTTATTCATCAATTGTAATTTATTTCTATTGTAAGTGTTGGTGGCGTCGGCATTGTTCTGCCTGGAACTTGAAGCCAGGAAACGTTTCCCCATTGGTGCGGGGTTAACACAACTAGCAAGTTAAAAGAAGGTCCGGGTTTTCAGCCTGGTCAGTGGACATCTTTTCATTTTTTCTAAGATTGTTGGTGTATGTCATACTCTGTAAAAGCCTATATTTGTAAAGGCAACTGTATCTTGGCAGATGATTAAAACAGAGGAAAACAATTTGGCGTAAACAAGTGTCCTCAAAGGGTATGCGCATATTTCCAAAACCTTCTGTGTTTGCGTGGTGCCAACTAGTGAAACGAGCCACCGCTTCCTAACTGCAGCCAAATTTAAAACGGCTCCAACCTTCAACCTATCAGCATCATCACTACCCAGTAGTCATTGCAGAAAACGACTCGGCAAACGCAAGTAGATGCAGCAACATCACCCATGCTGTAATTATTGTTTTTCTCTTATCGCGACACCATATCATTTTAAGAGGATGGGGGGCACGAATGAATCCGACGAGGAGAGGCGACCATTTCATCCTTGATTACAATCAAACTTTTCAGCAGAAGGGGATGGAACTGTTCCACTTTTACTTGCATGCATTGCCTACAACAAACCAATGAGAGAATGTGGGTCTCCTTGATTCTGGAGCTACTGCTTCTACGATAGCATGCATGCACACACATGATTGCTAATTGCTGACTCAGCAGTATGTTCGCGCTCCAAAGTAATTAACTTCGGGAGAGGGAGGAGCAGGAGTAGAGGACAGACGGAGGAGGAGAAGGAGGGAAGGGGACTCATCATCAATTAATATCGATGTTATCAGGGATTTAAGGAGCGAAAGGCGAAGTAATCCCCCCGCCGAGGACGAGTTTTAGGGGAAACCGGGGAACGTCTGATGTTGCCGCTCAATCTCACATTTTAGGTTGGAATTTGCCTACAAATGGCATCCTAGCTGCGCATCAAGATCGACACGCGATAAAGAACAAGGAACAATGCGTGGATGATGGCTGTTGAAGTGAGTTGTCAAAAACACTCTTAAAAGAAATATCTTTACGATGACAAGGGGAGGGAGCTGCAATTGATTCAATTTCGGATGAAATTTTTGTCCTCACTTGTCTGTCACCTGTGTCGTACGGAGTTAGTTCCGTGTAAAACTGATTGGTTTAAAATTAAAATCCTTGTTGACTACTTCGACATCTTGAGTTTATAACAAATAAAAAAAAAACTCGAAAGTGGGTACCTAATAGTTTGTTCTTGCTTCACTGTAACGTGTAATATTTTGTAACTTTTCTTTTCACTATAAGAGTTGACCTGAGGACACAAAACTGACCCAACTTAATGTTTGTACTCCATAATTGGTACAGCATTGAACATTAGCAGACATTTTCCGAAGTAGAAGGAAGTCTGATAAGATATAAGGTAAACCTCGAAGATTGGACAGAAAATTTGCAGTCATAACAGGGTTGAAAGATTAGCCAGGAAAGCCAACTTAGATTGTAAAGCTGCTGTAGGAGAAGGGGGGTTATCACACTACTTTCTTTAGCAGGTCTAGAAGGAAATTTACTAGACCCCCCCCCCCCGTTTTTAGTCGTGGCCAAACCGTGACCAGATTATTTCTTTTCCTTTCTTATGGATCCTGGTTTAAAAAAAAAAAGGATTCGCTGCAACGGCCTTAGCAAAGAAATTAGGCAGGCCCTAACAACACACACCGAAAACACAATGTTTTATGGTCTACGACGTAATTACTATAATCTAAAAACCCGGTCTAATCACAGTATAAAAATAAAGACCAAACAGTAGCTTTCGCCCAGTCTAACTGAGCATTCTCAACTGCCAGCACATTCAAGTTCAAAACTGGCTCCTCCTACTGTTGCTAAGCAACTACAAGCCATGCTGAGCAGCATTCCCAGCAGCCAATTATCTCACACACACCAACATTCTCTTCACATCTGGTGCAACTACCCCACAGGCATCCAAATAAATAAAAATAAAAATCTAAACAATTAAATATTCCCAAAAACTAAATAATTAATAAATAAATAAAACTATGCAACTATAAATAAATAAATAACCATACCTTACGATATTAGTAAACTGAATTATGATTAACTGAAGATGTGAAGAGAATGTTGGTGTGTGTGAGATGCTTGGCTGCTGGGAAGGCTCTTCTGCATGGCTTGTATTTGCTTAGCAACAGTGGGTGGACTTGAACTTGAACTTGAATGTGCTGGCAGTTGAGAATGCACAGTTAGACTGGGCAAAAGTTCCTGTTTTAGCCTTTATTTTTATACTGTGATTAGGCTGGGTTTTTAGTTTCATGGGTTCACAGTGAGTGTGGTTGTTAACTACTATAATCTGCATAACAGGATGACCTTGAAAGAAACACAAGATGCACTAATATGAGAAAGAAAGATCTGTCTTTCTCAGATTAATATAGCTTCGTATTCGCACAAGGCCACTCTTTGAGGCAGACCATTTGCTACACTGTCCTTTTACCTTGTGATATATTCTTTATTTATTGCTTGCATTATTTCTCATGTGGAAGCCAAGAAACAAGGAGCTTTTCCTCCATAAGGTCTTTTAGGCCTTTGTGGCCTTTAGGTTGAACAGCTACTAAGCTCGGCTGGAGCCTATAGCCACGGTCTGCCCCAGAAGCGCAGTGTTTACAGCACTCGGCCTAGTCAAAAAGCCCAGGATTCGAGTCCCATTCGGAGGAAATGTCCTTTCATTCTTTTTCAGATTAGGGCATCTATTGTTCTCCCACACAGCCAGTCGGTAATGCACAGACTGTTCACTTCGTTAACCGTTTATCTTTACAATAACCTATTAAGTAATAGATATCCGTGAGGTCTGGCCGTTTTACCGTGGATATTCGCTCGTCTGCGTTAAACGGCTAGTCCAATACTCGAGGGGGTGGAGGGAATTTGTGTTGTGTACGGTAGTTTTGCAAAGTCGGTCATTATATGTCACATGTCACCCCGGCTGGAGCGGGGGGGGTTGTGTAGAGCGCGGAAAAAGTGTTAGGTTATCAAAAAAGTGTGGGTTATCAAAATTAACCCACGGTCACGTGTGTGGGTTTTCAGATTAACCGTATATAACGGCTACACTTTTAGCATTGGGATGTGTTGGCGTGACGTCACCACCGTGCATCAAGTACCTTTGTACGACCCCAACCTATTTGTCTTCCAGCATACCATTTTTGACTTTGTCGCACTATCCTGTTAAAAGAAGTTTGCCAGTTTCAAGCAGTATCTCACAAGTTGGGAGGGGGGTTGGGTT
>JAHWFP010194593.1:0-12598 GCA_023313725.1 Lithobius niger
AATGCTGAAATTGGGTAAATTGATTTGGACTTTGTGGAATTGGCCTGCTTTCAGATTCAATCAAATCGCATCAAAACAAGGAATTTTAAGTCAAGTACAAATCAAATCAAATCTAGGCAATGCTGTAGTCTAATGGATGACTTGGCAAGTCAAGTCAACCTAAGTGGCAACTTGGGCTGAATTGATGGTCATCGAGTCAATTCCTACCAGGTCAGTGTATAATTTCGGCAAATACTCAAGTCGAAATCAAGTGAAGCGGAGTTGCAGATTCAAGCGCAAGTCAATCTCATGAATTCATAACCTGGAATTGTCTAACGCAAAATCAATTCTACGAAGTCCACAAAAGTGGAAGTGAGTCAATTAGATTCCAAGTTCGGAGTTGACTTGCACCCATCAACTGCAACAGTAGGAGTTGCTACCCAATGATGACAATCTCCGCCATTTGTTACGTATATTTATGGTCCGACATCTTAAACTGTGGCTTTCGATGGCTTCAGGGTAAAAAAAAAACCCTCGAAAAAACGACGAGTCCGATGCTTCAACAGAGACGTCATGTGTAGGAATCAGGAAACTCATCCTGCGTTTAGGAACGATTTTTGATGGCCAGCGGCAGCAGCGCTTAAGCTCTTTGATGGGTTCAGGAAATGGCTCATTATGATTTGCAGCAGATGTTACATCCACTTCGGGGCTTAACTCTTCCCTTCCATTTACGCGTTTGAAGTCTATTTATTACACAGTTCTAGGTAAAAAAAAAAAAAAACAAGGAATATTTAACTAAAAATTCGGAATATCACTAGTGCGTTTCACGATCGCATCAACGAACTAAATGGGAAAAAACATCACGTAGTTCGACAATTCGATATAAAGTATTACCTGCTCCACGCTGCAGACCTGCCTTATTCACAAACATCATACATCTGTTAATGACATCGTTCTAGGGGCAGGAAAAATAGTTTACAATATTTATGTTGCGATCTGCATTGGCAACAATAGTTGGTTTTAGACGCAGGGAGTGTGAGCCCGAAAACATGTCATTAAAATGTGTATGATGTTTGGGAACAGGCCTCCGTCAGCGTGGAATGTTTTGCCCAAACTGATGGGTTTTACCTTTTTTTAAAACCTTCCTTCTGCGATTAGGCCTATATTTGTTCGATCAGGAATAGAGGCTGTTGAACATTTCTCATGTGGTGGCGTAAATGTCACAAAAATAAGGGAAGGGTATAGTAGAAACTTGGTTTTGGGCTTCCACATAATCAGGCTTATATTTGTGCTTTAGGCCTGTATTGTCATTTCACCTTTATTTATGCACTTAGGTCTATATTTGTGCGATTAGGCCCAAATACCTGCGAGGCTTATATTTGTGAGATTAGGTCTATATTTAGCGCAATTACGCATATATTGTGCATTAAACCTATATTTGTGAGTTAGGCGGACATATTTGTGAGATTAGGTCTATATTTGCAGAATTAGTCCTATATTTTTGTGCTTTAGGTCTACATTTATGCAATTAGGCTCATGTTCTTGCGATTAGGCTTATATTTGTACGATATAGGTCTATATTTGCGCAATTACGCATATATTGTGCATTAGGCGTATATTTGTGCGATTAGGCCTATATTTGTGCGATTTGACCCATGTACCTGCCATTAGGCTTATATTATTGTACGATGAAGTCTAATATTTGCGCAATTACGCTTATATTGTGCATTAGGCCTATATTGAGCAGTTAGACCTATATTTGTTCTTTGAGATCTATATTTGTGCTTTAGGCATGCATTAGCATTACACCTTTATTTGCGTAAATTAGGACTTTGTTTGTGCGATTAGACCCATACACCTATGATTATGCTTATATTTGCGCATTAGGCCTATATTTGTGCAGTTACGCCTATATTTGTGCAATTAGGCCCATATACTTGCGCTTAGGTCTTATTTTAGTAATAAGGAGTATAATTTACATTAGCGAAAATTACATGTGTAAGCATTATCCAGGAAGAGAAATGTTAAACAAACCCCGAATCTGGGTTGGTCGCACCATTCATTTCACATTCAGTTTGTCAAATATCCAACCTTTCACCAATATTATCTGCATTATATTAATATCGTAAGCGAACGAGATGTGATCATCAGCGACAACAATGCCACATGACATACAGCTCGCCAGTGGGGCTGCTTCTGCAATCCAGGTAAAGGAAGATACCGACGGGTATAACTACATGCCGTCCTTGGACGTTACAAGCGGAGAAAAAATTCGGTTTCACTCAAAAGTAAGTGTGAATTCCAGCCATAGGATTGATTTCACATTCTTCGAATTCATATTTGGGGCTGCATATGATTTTAAAAAAAATGGACGAACTCTCTAAATTATTTGTAATGTATTAAAGTACACTTGAAAACACTATGGTAACTAAACTACGGAAGGTGCAACAGAAACGAGACTGGGAATCTATCATTGCCAGGAAAAATTAAAATACAATGCAGATCGTGAGCACAGGGTCCAGTCAAGTAGGAAAAAAGTAAACGTTTTCAAATAAGTATGTCTTAGTAGTAATATGCCGAGTTTGATGGTAAAGCTAGACAAATGCTAGTGTGATGCCACCAAGTAAACGATAGGCCAAGTAAATGAGATTAATTGTGATTGAGTAAGCAATTCCAGCTCCAATGTGTGATTATATAATTAACCTCGGGAGGGGCAATTAGTAGCAATCGCTAGTAGCTAGTAGCAATAGCAATAGCAGTAGCAATCGCTAGTAGCAATCTTTCTAGTTTTCATTTTTAAATTTCGAACTATTAGTAGGTACGATTAACTCGGCTAATAGGATTAACTTTGGCGGCTTCCGTTACACCAGTATTGGTTTTTGGTGAATTATAGATTACATTAGGCGCCATAATCTGAGAAAGAACGAAAATACAACGAGCCCAGCAGGGAATCGACCCCCATGACTTCCCGCACACTAGGTCTGGCTATCGGCCACGCCACTATACCGACGTTGACTCTTGCTGCAGGCTCCAGCTGAAATTAGAGGCTGTTAAACATTTATCAGTTGTGACCTAAATGTCAGAAATGTCTAAGAAAGGAAAGTAACTTCGTTTTTTGCCTCCACACTAAATGCAAGATGTAAAAACAATTGAGACTTGTCTTACGGAGGGGAAAAAAAACAAATGGGCACGGCTATTGAAACAGAAATAGGAAGAAAATAGCGCAGGTGGCGCCCACCCACCAGCCCAAACACATAAACCTGAAAAAAACAAAACATATATGATAAATAAATCTATGTGCAAACCTATTTTCGCTGTTTTTCAGACTTAAATGTCGGATTGCCTGGCCGGACATTGAACCCTCGATCTTTGAGAGCAAAAAACCGAAATCGACCATCAGCCATACTGACATGGTCGAGGGTTCAATTCGTGACAGTAAGTCCAAAAGACAACAGAACTAGCCTTATACGTATATATTTTTGTTTCGCAGACAAGTGTATCTTGTCTTCTCGAAAGGCCAGTCGTTATCTTGATTGTTTGCCTCGATAACCCGTAACCTACAGTTATTATTAACCCATAACTAGCAGTGAGTTATTATTAACCCTTAACTACGGAATCTAATATTATTTATTATTTCTTTAGTAGTAGGGCTCCCGCGCACTGGGTGGCCAGGTCGTCGCGGCCAAAAAACACGGTGGCATGGTCGCCCTGTGGTCGCCTGTACGCCGCTCGGGATCCCAGTGGCCCCCGCGGCCAAGTGCGCGTTACTTCATATACCGTAAGCATTCTCATTGGTCGCAGCGGCTTGGTCGCCGTGTGCGCGGGGGCCCAGCGGCTTACTTTTGGCCAGTAACATGTCAACACTCAGTTGCGCTCTCAGTCAAGATAACC
Source organism: Lithobius niger (assembly GCA_023313725.1). Taxonomy (NCBI): domain Eukaryota; kingdom Metazoa; phylum Arthropoda; class Chilopoda; order Lithobiomorpha; family Lithobiidae; genus Lithobius; species Lithobius niger. The sequence continues at coordinate 3,871 of JAHWFP010194593.1, forward strand.
TGAACTTACGCCGCGATACTTCGTCAACAGTGGTGTAAAGAGGGTGGGGAAAAAATCAGATTTTTTTTTATTGACTACTGAATATACTTCTTGTAAAAACTTCAATAATATACCAAATAAATCAAAGGGTATAATGAACTTAAGCAAAAAATGAAAAACTATTGGATTAATAATATTGATGGGGATTAACATAGGGGTGAGGAGTTTTGCTTTACGGTTAATTTGTTGAAGTTTTAAAAGTGTAAAAAGAGAATTTAAAAACTACTAAATGATTGTTTATGACATTGACTTTTTATTGTTTATGACACAGAGGGCAACACGGTAATGGGAAGGGACTTGCCAAATTATGCAAAATACCCATTGTTAATTAATTATATATTGATTTTTGCAATTGCTAGAAATGTATATTTTGTTAATGAATATGTAATGTAATGTTGCCACAAATAAGTCTTCGTTTACTTCGTGGCATCCTTCTTCCTTTAATAAAAAAAAAATTTAATAGGATATTTTTTAAATATAAGTCAGTTTTTAATTTTATTTAAATCAATATTTTTTTTTCCAGTTTTTCTTTGGTTGCATGTTTGCAGAGTTATATCCTAGGAATTAAGTTTACATTTTTTGGCAAATTTTGATTTTTGATAGCAAACACTGAGGACGTCAGTTTGAATAAACTTTACGGCCGATTCAGATTTAAATGTTTAGCAGACCATAAGCTAACAGGTAAATTGTTTCAACTTCATGTTGATGATTGACCATTCTTCAGTATACTCCTTGCAAAACCAAAACGACTGTTTCTTTTTCTTCGTTCAGCACTTTTAGCAAAAACACACACGAGTTTAGTTTGCCAGCCTTGACTGTTCCCGGGGGGTTGCATTATTTTTGCGTGAACATCACTCAAATGCTAAAAACAACCTCTTTTTAAGATCCAACCCTACAGAAGAGGCATTCGCCATAAGCAGCTGTTCGGCAACACTGTTCATAAATACGGATGCAAACCTATTTACGTTGCCTTTTGGACCTACATGTCAGACTGCCTGAGCGGGGAATCGAACCCACGACCTTTGAAATCAAAGATCGAGGTCCTACCACTGAGCCATACTGACACGGCCAGTTCCCGTTTAACTGTTCATAAGCTAAGCTAAAACTTAAACCGGGAAGTTTACACCGTGTAAACCGTGTAATCAATTGAAATATTTAAAGAAACGGTAAAATTACTGATTTAATCTGGATTATTACTAATAACAATCATTTGATTTAAATCGCCATGATTTAAATCAATCCACCTTAGCCATAAATTGTTTAATGTTATGGGGTGGGGCAAATTACACAGTTTTACGCCCTCCTTCAGCCCCTTTTTACGCCCCCCTTCAGAATTCACAAGACTGACTCCAGATTGGGAGGATGTTTTAAAAATACTTCACTGACAAGTTTGTTTTTTGTTACACAATTTTTTTTTCAGTGGAGTTGTCTTCAGCCCGTATGAGTTGTCTGCAGCCCACTCCCAAACCCCCACCCTCGCCACTTCCTGCGCAACAAGACGTTTCTCACAATCTCATCGTAACATATTTACTGATATTCTTGCAACATCGAGAAGAATGGTGAGGAAGATTATTAAAACGTTGTTGAAAAAACGAGAGTTGAGAAAACAAGAAAAGTTGGTGACACTGTTGCAAGATACGTTCACTTCTTTTTCAAAACAATAAAATTATTACAAAAAAAAAAACGTCAAGTGTGCCGTAAAAAAGGGGGATATATGATTGAATTTCCACTTGCAAAAATGAACACGGATAAAAATTGATGATTTTTCAGTGAAATAATAAAACGTACAATTGAGAAAATTGCATCTGTTTCGGTGCTGTTGCGCTTTACGTTTTGAATATATGATGGGTAAAGCACAACAGCACCTAAACAGATGGAATTTTCTCAATTGCAAATTTTTTATTATTTCACTGAAAAAATCATCAATTTTTATCCGTGTTCATTTCAACAAGTGAAAATTCAATCATATATCCCCTTTTTTTTTACGGCACACTTGACGTTTTTGTTTGTAAACCGTGTACCTTTTTTACAGCTATGGCGTCGCGCTACAAAGCTTTATGCATGCAGTCGATTGTTGCTGGCCACTTTGAAACAATTCAACTCAGTTCTGAAAGCCTGCATCTGCGAAATAAATACGGCATTCTATCGTTTCAAGCTGCCAAACAACGTATACAGTTTAGTTAGTTCTTTTTCAAAACAATAAAATTATAAAATCAGGGCCAACACATATGCGTATAATCTAGACAGTACAAACACCATGATTAGCACATCCAAAATACAGGCTGTGCTTTTCGTAGCAAGCCTCAAACCCACAAGAGTGGTATATTGAATGAGTGACGTAGGATACCCGACCCTTTTTTTTTTATTGTTCTTTCACTTTGGTATCACTGATAATTTATTGCAACCAAACTACTTTTACTACTGAACAAATGTTTCTCTTGTACTGTTCAATGCATGGCTCCATTTATGGGGAAATAAATCGTTTTGAAGAAAATAATGAATAAATATTTCTTTCTAATGACTGTTATATGCCCTTTCGGCTTGTTCTTGGGGTGGGGGATTATTGACGCCACTGTTCGCCAAGACTGATCTCACCCGGACCCGGATTAACAGTTTCGCAGTAAACGTGTTACCCCCACTTCCCCTTTAAAATATCCATTCAACTAGAGTACCCATAGCGAGACAAAATATTAAAAAAATGAAAAATAAAAGCAGAGACAGTCTCTGATAGCGCAACATGAGATCGATACTCGTTCAATATCCTTCAGTCGACACCAGAACGATATATACACATAACGTCGGTTCTGCGCTAGAAAATCAATAAAAAATTTTCAAGGACGTTATGTATTGATGGTGACAAACAACTTTCTCTCCTTTGAGAGTTTTCACCTACGGTCTCAAAAGCTATGATTAGCTACTGCATTGATCGACCCAGGTTGGGATAACGTGGGTGGTATGCCGTCTGCGTGGCTAGTGGTTTTGTTTTGTTTTCGCTTTTTTTACCTTTAGGGAACCAAACGGGTTAGCTGCCCCACTACACAGAATAGACGTCGATGGACAATTTAGCTGGAGAAATCCAAGACGGAAAACCCAGGAGCTTTGACATACTACAATTGACACGAGCATGAGACACCACAGGGCTCTTCTCGTCCCGAATATATACCAGGGTGTGATTGAAGCCAAGGGATGGCTGAGTGTGTGATGGCGGTTTTACAAGCCCAACAATTAATTTTCATTGTAGTATTACTGTTTTTCAATGTTATTCCACATTGTTGGACACAAGAATGAAATAAATAAAAAAGAAGCGATGCGCTCATGTCGACTGTGGCATGTCAAAGATCCTGGGTTTTCCGGTTGGATTTCTCCAGCTCAATTGCCCTTCTCATTGTCATGGGGCAGACACCCAATTTGGGTTCATGCTCCCTTTAAAATAAGTTAAGAAAAAGACATAAGAAAAAAGAATTGACAGGCCAAAGCTACGCCCAATAATGCCATTCTGCCCTTCTGCCCAATACGGAGTTTTTATCCAGTCTAAGTGTTTCAACATTCATAAAAACGAGTGAAAACCGGTTTCCGTTGAATTGTTGACACAAATGCCAGACTGTCTGAGCGGGGAATTGAACCAACGACTTTTGAAACCAAATACCGAGGTCCTACCGCCGAGACGGGTCTGGTTGAAAATCCCGAAGGTCAGAATCCCGACAGTTAAATTCCCGACAGATCAAAATCCTGACAACTCAAAACATACAAAAAAAATTATATCATACCCACGCAGACAAATAACAGCACGGTATGCGTTTGTTATATTTTAAGCGTATATTTTAAATGGGTAAGATAGAAATATGCATTGGCTAAAAATATCGACAAGTAATCTATATAACTCAGAACGTAAGTTTTGTTTGTTTATTTATTTGTTTGCTTGTCTGTGTGTCTGCACTCTGAATCTCGATAATCTCGATTCTATTGAAGTTCACCGTGACAATCTCGGGGGACTGGGCAATGGGCGATTGCTAACGGTGGTGCTCAATTTGTAAGGACCTTCAAAAATAATTGGCAGATATAGTGACGTCACAGCATTTAAATGCAAATGGGAAATCATAACAATGTTCTGTAAATCGGCCATATATGGAGGGACTGCGCTATGGTATCTTGACATTTTTTTTTTTTTACACGTAAAACGTTGGCTAAAAAATCCAACCAAAAGCTAAAAATGTGCTAAAAAGCTAATAAGCTAAAAATATGCTTTAGCTTTTAATACGGTCAGTAATATCTTAAAAAATATTTTTTTGCATGTAAAACATTCTATTACAAAAAATGAATTTTTTAAAATAATCGTCACTCAGAAGAATCCATTGATTTGGTCGGAAATATTGTGCTTCAGGGTTCGTGCGTCTTTCCTATCATACTCACTAATGTCTAGCTTCAAGGCACTTATTACACGTAAATTCGGCAGTATCGATAATTTTCTTGCCACGCTTTTTTGCCAGAAAAAAAAACCCACATTATTATTCGAAGTTTATAAGTTGGATTTTTAGTTGTCGGGATTTCGACTGTAGGGATTTTAACCTGTCGGGATTTTGATCCGTCGGTATTTCGACTGTCGGGATTTTGGTCTGTCGGGATTTTGGTCTGTCGGGATTTTGGTGTCGGGATTTTGGTGTCGGGATTTCGACTGTCGGGGTTTCGACTGTCGGGATTTCGACCGGACCCCGCCGAGACATGTTGACACTGACATGGCCGCGTCAGTATGGCTGAAAAGGAGGAGCTCGCCACTTAACTTGGTTTCAAGGGTCGTTGTTCAATTTTGGACTAAAATGTCACTAAATGTGACATTTAAGTCCAAAAGGCAACGTAAATAGGTTTGCATCCGTATTTAGTTTGCCCCTTTTCGAGCCCATTTTTCTTTCCGTCCTGTTAATTCTACACTAAATCTAAACGGAAGAGTTCATAAATCGTGTAAACAATCACGGAAACCAAAAAACGTTTCCTAAACAATCGACAGCAGTATTTTTTTTAAACTCATCGCCAAAGAGTGTGTGCCGAAAATTGACACTCTATCCAATAAGAGTTTTTATCCAATGTAAGTGTTTTAACACTAATTCTAAACGCAAGGGTACGCAAATCTATATAATAATGTCGGAGGCCGGCTAAAAGTAAAACTAAAAGAAAAACCACTTCTCCCCTCCTCGCGCCCGCATTGAAAATGCACTCTCCCACTCTACCTGCATGGAAACAGAAGGCAGGCATGAGTGGTCGATCAACTCAATAAAGGTTCAATCTGACAATTCGTCGGGCCGAACAATCACTTTTCCCCTCCCTGCGCCCGCATTGCAAATGCGCTCTCCCATTCTACCTGCAGCCAAACAGGAGCCAGGCATGAGTGGTCGATCAATCTGACAAGTCGTCGGGAAGAGTGCCGGAAAAATGTCCCGGGAAATGTGTCCGGGGAAATGTGACTGGCCCCGTGCATAGCACGGGCTTCCTCTAGTTATAGAAATAATCACGGTGCTAAGGACAATCACAGTTTGTCCTGAAGTTCTCCCCCAAAAAAACATTTTCGGGTGGAATTCCGAACAGGCCTACAAACATGTGTGGCTTTTGTGGGCCAATATTCCGTCCAACAACGGTTCTGAAATCCCGGATGAAAGCATTCAAAGTGGGTGACACCTCGGGGAAAGTAAGAACACTGGTAAAGAAATGTCTTCCAACTTAGGATGCTTTCAGGATCCGTCTATAGGGGGAATGGAACAGGTCGCAAACTTAGGTACAATTTACCTAACGACTGTTGTTTCTACCTGGTTGACTCTTGATTTGATCCCTGGCAACGAGAAACTGGAAGCCACCATAGAAAATTATACTTTATACCATGCGCAATGGCTGTTTGCTGTGACGTCACCATGAGTTAGCCAATGACGAACGAGAACAACGGCTGTTTGGCCGTCTGATTGGACTAGCCCAGCCACGTGATATGTACGTTACAGCAAACAGACATGGCGTGTGGTTTAGACATAATGCAGTACAGTTTAGTATAGTCAAAGTTTAAAAAAGCCAGCAAGTGCATATTTATAGCGTAAAATGCGACGTTTCGGGATTTATCATCCCGTTGTCGAGCAAAAAAAAAATATTTTATAGGCGCATAAGGTACAAGTCACAAGATACACTAAAATGGTTTCCCATTTTAAATAAAAGCAAGCCGGAGCAGTAAAAGTTAAAAAGATAAAAAAAAAGTGAAGCCCAGTCAACGCAAAAGCTGAGTCTGGGACGGCCTCTCCCTATAACGAAGCAGGGAAGAAGTGATTCGTAGAGTGGAGGGGGTGGCTATTTATGTGGGATGGTCCTGGCGAGAAAAATGTGCAATTCCAAATTTGTGAAGGATTGGTATGTATTCCGAAAACTGTTTCTTATTAGGCATCAAATGGTTGTGGGTTGGAGGTCGTTGAGTTACGATGCAAAGGGTTTCTAAGTTAAGACGTGCATGCATGAAAATTATTTTCTTGAAAAATGGCGTGGGTATTTTTAAGATCTGCGGTGTGCCCTGTCTTCATCTGGTGTTGAACAAGCGAGTTGGTTTTATCTTTGTATTTAAGGTTGGATTTGTGCGATGAAATCCGTTTATTGAGTTCCTGTTTCGTGGTTCCTTTACAGCTAGCTGTCTGTGCATGCTGGTTCGCCACACGGAATTTGATAGATGAAATTTTTTGTTTATCTTTTTGCTCGACTGTAATCTTTGGCATAGTTCGTTATTTTTTTATTTTTTTATTTTTTTTATTTCGAGCTGCAGTGGAAATGAGAGTTAAGATTCTGAAAAGCCAGCAATTTCCAAAGGTTTTCTGTAGCATCTTCCCATACCTCAATACCTCATTACAGCACAGAATACGTGCTCACCTTTTAGTCGAGTGACATGATCGAAATGGTAACTGATACTGTGCAGGTGCCGGAACGCCAAACCAGCCTCCCCCACCCCTTGGCGATACGTCTTTTATACCTGACGACGTTCTGTGATTATTATTTTGATTTATTTATGTTTATTTAGGTTTGATTTAAACTATGCCTAGTGGTGAGTGACTTTTTTTTTTTTTTTTTTGCTATAAAGGGCAATTTCCTCATCAATTTTGGCGAATTGTGATTGGTTTTTCAAATTATGCTTACAATTATTCTCCATTTATTAATGTTTCGGCTATTTTCCTTCGCGACTGTACAAAAAATTAAAAAAAGTGCGGTTAAAAGCATTGTCGTAAGAATCAAAATAATACAATCGTACTGAAGCATGGTGGCCCAATTTTAAACTTACACCGAAACATTTCCCAACATTCTAGCACTGTGACTGAAGGCCTTGTGTTAGGCTTAGACCCATGTTATAGTTAAAGACTACCAAGACGAAGGAAGATTTGGTAAAAGGTACATGTATATAAAATCTAGTTTCGGAGTTTATTCAACATCTCCGTAATGTGTAGCGCAGTGGCAATCTGGACCACTGCACTGTGACTGAGCTTGGCGCTGCGGACGCGTCATAAAGCCTCCCCCCCCCCCCCATCAGTCAGTGCTTTTGCAATCAGTAACATTTATTACTTTTTCTGGAAACTGCAGGTGCAGCGAGAAGTAACAGTCACTGCTTATTCTACAGACACAGTTCCACAATCCACATAGTTTATAAAAACTTCTCTAAAATGTCAATACTGTTTAAATTACAGTGTAAACCGACTTCTGGCTATCGGAGAGTTCCAAATTGCATCGGACAGTTTTCCGCTACAAAAATTACTGTCATTTTAACAGTTCCGACGTCGCGTTAGTGAAGATCGAAAATCGTTATTGTGCAGCATTCAGCCTCCGATTTGATAAACAGTGCCAGCTCGCATTCGAAATGAGCGGGATTACCGTCTTTGCCGAGTAATAATTACCGCGTTTGAAGGCGTAAATTCCCATCAGGCCACAGAAATTGGCTAACCAAGATGGATGCCTCTTCCTCGCACACGAGCGAGAAAGGAATTGCCCTCTAGGCGACAACTAACTAAATCTATGGCTGTTGCGAAAATGTGGCATCAATTGCGTCAGCGGACTTACGGCGCTGCACAGCATGAAGAATTTCTGTATTGTTCTTTACGATTGGCGTAAAATATACTTTTCTTCCAACCCTCCAAAAAATGTGTCAGCTAAAAAACGGTCAGCAACTATACACCGATTCCAATTTTTAAGACCCTGCATAACCCTGTTTGTATGACATCAAAGGAGGGCTAAACGTTGGATGGGTATAATAAACCACATTTGCCGACTAATTCAACTGGCTCCTTGTTTAACCTGCCAACTGACTGAATTTGCCAGCATTTGCAAACCATTTGCATGTGACTGCTACCAATGTATTTTCCGTCATTCGCGTGGTTTTCTCCTATAGGGCAGTGACACGACGTAGTATCATTGTGTGTAACTCTATGGTGGAGCCAGTAACTGAGTTAGCTGCAAGGAGCACTGGAGGGAGAAAGGGAGATCGTCTTATTGAAACCAGTGCTATTAGACTGGATTTCTTAAGCCTATAACACGCGATTTTTGTTGTTGGAGAAAACAACGTTCTTTTAAGCCTAAAGGCCCATTCTGACCGAATCCGGTTACGTTAAGTTACGTTTTTAAGCCCGGTACCGACGGAAGTGACATCATAAAAATAGCCTAGGGGCTCGAACTTACGGCCGCCGGAGTG
>JAHWFP010194593.1:12698-28875 GCA_023313725.1 Lithobius niger
AACGGCCAGCCAATCAGATTACGAATCACCGCACTACGTCACAGCAACATGGCGCCGAATCTGTTCGCTCGTTATGAGCCGATCTTTATAGAAACACGAGTTTCTCTGGTTTTACTGGATCAAGTCAAAAACAGTATAACGACACGGGGGGGGGGATATAATACTGATTCGTGGAAGGAAATCGATAACTAATTTTCTGGTAAGCTCACATCTACGTGTGGAAATAACTCCCATGTCTCGAGGCAGGCGGTTGTTTGAATGCTGTTTCGATGTGATGGTGCATGTTGGGTTTCGGTTTGAGGCATGTGCGAGCGTGTTGTTTGAGCTTGAATGAACCGCTGCGTATGCACGTAAAAATAAAAATAGAATCGTACTTGAATGTGAGAAAGTTTAAGCGGTTGCTTCTACGAATTATCTTTCATTTTCTAATCGTTCGTGCTGTGGATTTATGTTGTTTGGTTTGCTACGGGGTTGTCTCGCTCCAGCGGTAGGCCGAATGTAGTGAGAACAACGATGGCGTCCCAACACGTTTGATTGGCTGAGCTCTATCGGCCGGCCGGTTGTAGTGAGAACGCGTGCCGGTGCCAGTCGTTGTTGTTGACCGTGTCGGAGGTTGTAACGTAACGTAACCGGATTCGGTCAGAATGGGCCTTAAGCCTCCATGGTCTTGACTAGAAGTGCCGTTTTTTTTTCCGTTACGTTTTAATCTAGTGTACCTTGTAGCTATTACCTCCAAATGGTGTCTCGTAGCCAATATGACGTCACACGACGCTGCTCTATACAGCAGCTAGCATCCCAGTGGGGGTGTTAGTTACACCAACTTTGAATGTAACTTAACTGTGTCGGTAAGTCACCATTGCTTGAGCAATGTACATGCAGAGACGTATCTGGATAGGGTGAACTTCTTCCCAACAGCAAGGTTGCAGTTGAGGGCATTAGGACAGCCCAAGACAATGCCAACCGAGATGCTGCTGCTGCTGCTCTTTTACATGAAACACTTTCTGCTAGCAGAAAGTTATTGGCCTCTTTACATTTGACTTTACAACTTGGCGAGTGGCAGTGTGATAACCTAAAATTGGTTTTTAAGCTAATACAAATTTATCGCATACAGCTACGTAAAACTAAAATTATTATTTTGGAAATTGTCGCTATGTTCTCAGTAGATGTCGCAATCCGTCCCCACAAACCGTTCTCGACCGGCTGGTTTACTGCCGAACATGCCTCCATCGCTTAGCAATATTTTCGGCAATGTGACTTCATGGTGGCCATATTGTGTACACGCCTCATATCGTTGTAGGGCTAGCTGGATAGTTTATAGGTCGCATGACTGAACTCTTTCATCACTTAGATACCTTCTGTTCCACTACCTTTAAACCATACAAACTTTCTGTTGCACTTAACTTTAACCCACACGTAATTCATGCTCTACTAAATTTATCACCCAATTTCACGAGCTCAGTCCTCCTTTAACAATAGAACACGACGATATTGCAACAATGATTTAGGACTGAGATGCAAAAGGAGGAGTGATATCGGATATCACGCCTGCTCTTGAATATCACGCCTGGATATCACACCTGCTTATGAATTTAAGAACATCACGCTTGCTCCAGATGTTGAAAAGGGCGTTACAGCCTCGATTAAAATTAAGAACAGTACCGTGACGAGCTTGTTTTGCTTAACCAAGAAAAAAATGCTTTCGTTTTGTTATTTATTTTTTCTTGTAGCACGAAAATATTATGACACTGAACTGTAAAGGTTATTTGCGATTCAGTAACGTGGAAACTCAACGCCGAAAAGCCTCTTCGAACAACTTCAAAAAAAATGTAAGAGACGTAAGAAATGTAAGAAATGTAAGAAATGTAAGAGACGAGGCTGCTCGTCGTTGAGTTTCCACGGTATTAACGGTAATGGAGCACTTCGGAATCGAGTTAAAATCAATAAACAAGAGCACAGAAACTTTCACTAAGCAAGGAATAACAATCCTGTCAACAATGACATCTTTGTCGCATTGTCGACGTTTTTCAGCACGATTCATCCTTTGTTGTGTACATGCTATACTATTGTTGTCGGACTGAGATCGTGAAATTGGGTGATAAATAGGTTATCACCTAGACATTGTTATATCTCACTCCTCGGAAAGGTGGGTGATAACCTATACTTAACCCACACATACTTATGTTCCACTACATTTAACCACACATGCCTTCCAATCCCACTACCATTAATCCACACGTGCCTTCTACCCACGATACCTTTCACCCAAAGATGCCTTCCGCCCTTTTACCTTTACCCTACATGTGATGCCTGTTCCATCCTTTCACCCACACGTGCCTTCAGTTCCACTACCTGTCGCTCATACGTGCATTCTGTCGAAGTAAATATTTAACCCACGTTACGTGTGCCTGTTTTTCAATATCTTTCACCCGTACATGCCTTCTGTCCGATTACCTTTAGCCCAAACATGGTTTTCTGTCGCATCCTTTAGCCCACATATGACTTCTGACTCACTATTTCTATCCCACGTATGCCTTCTGTCCAATTAAACCTTTATCACACACCAAGAATTTATAGGGTTACGGAGGAGAATTTGTGACTGAGAACCCTACTGAAGCGTTTTATATTCATTCTATTAGTTCCATCTAAGTTTATAGAGGGCGCCATGAGTTTTATGTGGGAATTTCTACTTAGTTTTCAGCCTAAAACTAAACTAAACTAAACAAAACTAGCTTGTATTTAAATTATTATTTACTTTAGCTTCGTTGTAATTTAGTTTACTTTAGATTTGGACTGAAAAATGAGCAAAAATTACCAGATGGAACGCGTGACGCCCTCTGAAAACACGGATAGAAAACTAATACGAATAAATGTAACATGTTGCAATAGGGACTTTTATAGTTACAAATTTTTCCTCCCAAACCCTATAAATTCTTGCTCACACATTCCTTCAGAGCAGTTTATATTTGTTGGGGTTACCTGACATGTAGTTCACAAACGGCGATGATTTAGAATATCTGAGAGAATAATGTCATACGTTCCAAAGTTAGAGTACTTGGAATCAGAGTTCAACATACCTTTAACCCACACGTGTTTGCCTTTTACCTACTACCTTTAACACACACGTGTTTTCTGTCCTGCTACAGTTAATCCACACATCCCGTATGTAATCACTACCTTTAACCCAAACTTCTTCTACCCCACTGACTTTAACCCACGTGCTTTCAGTCCTAGTACCTTTAACCCATATGTACTTTCTCTCCCACTACCGTTAACCCAAACATACCTTCTGTCCCACTACCTTTAACCCAAACATACCTTCTGTCCCACTACCTTTAACCCAAACACTCAGAACAAGCAGAAGCAGATCGGTAAAAAGAATTGAGAATCCAACCTGATCTCCTACAAATGGGTATACCTGTTCATTTATTAATCCGTCGCAGAAACGCCCAACAACAAGAATACTTCTTAAGAATACAAGCGACAAAAAAAAACAATGCGCTTGTTTCTTGCAGGAACGGTGCAAATGTTACGATACAGAACTTTCTCTTCACCCTCCAACCTTTCATAAAACCGAAAAATAACAAAAAAACAACGCTTCAGGAGAACAAGTCAGGAGACGCAACACGACAAAATTGGGAAAAATAAAAATACGAAAATCGTCTTGTTTACTTTAGCAAGAACAAACAAACGAAATTCAACTAGCCTACTACTCGGGGAAACAAAGCAGCGCAATAAAAACAACAAATGTTGCAACTTGGAAAAGAGCTAAAAGAAAAAGAAAAAAAAGAGAAAAACAACAGTAGGAGAAAAAAAATGGCAGCTCAACAAGGCAAACAGGACGACAGCTAAAGAAAGAAACTCAGCTGTTTGTTAGAAGTAACAGAGGCAAGGAGAAAGAGAAAAGAATTTTAAGGGCCCTTCCGCAATCTGTATACGTGTCTTACGAATGTGTACGTTTAAAAGCGGATGGCTGAAAGGCTTGTCAGAGCTTGAATTCCTTGAAGCAAGAATTTATAGGGTTTGGGAGGAGAATTTGTAACTCTAAAAAGTCCCTATTGAAACATGTTAGATTCGTCCCTATTAGTTCGGTCAGAGTTTTCAGAGGGCGCCACGTGTTCCATCTTGTAATTTTTGCTCATTTTTCAGCCCAAATCTAAAGTAAACTAAATTACAACTAAAAGGTAGGCTAAATAATAATTAAATACAAGCCATTTTCGTTTAGTTTAGTTTAATTTTAGGCTAAAAACTGAGTAGAAATACACACATAAAACACGTGGCGCCCTCTATAAACTAAGCCTGAACTAAATACCAATGTATTCAAGACGTTTCAGGGTGGGTCTTTCAGTCACAAATTCTCCTCCCAAAGCCTATAAATTCTTGCTTGAAGAGCGTCAAACTTGAAAACCGAAAATTCAAGGCTTTGAAAAACCTTGAAAATTGGAATAATTTTTGTCGTCGGATCCTTGAAGTGGCCTTAAATTTTGTTGAGTTTACCTTGTTTGAAATGCGGTTAATGCCATGACCGGAATATCAACTCAGGTATCAAATTTACATAACTGAACAGAAATAATTTGTTAGCCGAATCCGTGTCTTCTGTGAACGAAGCACCTCTCGGATTGGACTGCAGACAGAAAGAGAGGAACGCCGTGCAGTGAAAGTAACTCCGTGCCCGGGGGGGGGGGGGGGGGCCGCGGGGGATGGAGGACATAATGTTCGTCATTGTTTACTACGGCTTAGCTTCCTAAGAGAACAATAGTGCCAACACTGACATCTGGAAAAAATGCTATGAAATTAAAAGGATATTTTGAGAGGTTACTGTGCAAAGAGCCTTGCATTTGGTTGTAAGATCCAAGCCCTGTTCACTCGCTTCGAAATCCACTCAAAGTTTCCATCCATAGTTCTTTGCGATCAAAACGTGCTGCGCCATTCTGTAGGACGCGATATGCCGGCACTACTACTTCCGGACAAAACCGAAACTGAAAGTGTTTACCGGTAATGTACGGGAGACAAGCGCTGGTCAGTGGTCAATGTGGCTCAACCGTCACTTCCGCATTGTCCGCAGTTTGTGCTATCGTGGCAAAATTGAGAAAGTCTAGAAAGTGAATTTTCCCGTAGCGAAGTGTAGTTATTAATCCAAGGTGAAGATAGTCTTCAAAAGCCTTGAAAATGGTTTCGTTTGTTATGTGTGTTGAGAGTTTGGGCTTAAGTACTGCTAATAAAAGCGTTCATAACTGTCAAGTCCAGATATTATTATCATGGTTAGTTTTACTTGTTTGTTGATAGACGGCGTATGCTGCATCGGTTTTGTTCATGACGAGGGTAGGAGAAGTGCTTAGTGATAATTCTGATGCTTAGTGATGATGTTGCTGTAAAAGCATTGTTATCGGGTGACACCATCGAGTTCTTGTAAAAACTTTCTGTGTTGGAGTAAAGCATCTTTTTCGGATCACGCGATCCAACTACTCCTGCCTTTTCCTCCTGAACTACTCATTTTAATTCGATCTTTTCAGGAATTATGCTAAATTTGTGGAGAAATAACGGAAAGGTTGAAGATGACGCGCGGAGCTTGTACACGAATATATCTCAAAAGGTGTCTCTTCTTACCGTTTGACAACAATCGGGGTTTATACTTTATTTCACTGAGCCTAAAAGCCTTTACGCTATGCGCTCACTGCTAACCACTACTTACAGCTACTTAAGACTACTTATACGCTAACACAACTCACTCCTGTAACCCCGGCCCCAAACAACAACTGCACCACTGACATGGCCTACGCACCCCCTTACTGACCAATTGACCTTACTTCTCACCCGTTTTGAAGCTGTTAGTCCTTTTACAACAATACAGCACGACGGGATTGCAACAATGAACGAGGCCGAGGAGTGCTGGGATCCGCGGCGGAGGGCTGGGATCCTGGATCCCAGCACTCCACGTGGATCCCAGCCCCCGTTTGCGTTACATGAAAAGTGGAAGAAAGCAAACAAATGTAATAAATTTACTGAAACGTAACAGATACAAAAATAAAAACGTTCAACAATTCACAACATTGCAACCACTGCTTTCCAAACGTTGATTTCATTAAATGACAAAAAGGAATACAGGAACCGAATATAATTAATAACATGGAACAATTTTTGAAAACAACGCCACCTCAAACGTCAAAAAAATCGTTGAAATACATGTTATTACAGCATTGCAACCGCTTTCAAAATTAAACGTTGCTTTTTTTCGTTGCGTGTAGTATTGCGTCTTAACGAATATTCTACACAAATTTTCTTCTGGCTAAACGCAACAATGTATTCCACTCGCGCTTATTTGCGCTCAACAATGTACGTCGGACTGATAGCTTCAAAACGGGTGAGAAGAAGGATGTCGCCCGTTTTCCTCATGCTGGAATCCAACAATGGCTCGGGCGCCGTCGACATTGTTAGATCCCAGCACTCGGAAAGCAGGCGATATACTACACGTTACATCTACGGAGTTTATTCTTGTATAAACAATTCACAATTTGTTTACATTTAGATTGTTAATAAAACGTGCAATTTTTTTTTTTTTAAGGTGTGTTTTCATCGCTGAAAGAACGTCGCGTGTCCGCCATTGTGGTAGCCGGTCGACAACGATAAAACCTGATTTCGCCCAGAACATTGAACACGGAAATTATATCTGGCCGGACAAGTTTTTGGTTGCGTTTTCTGATGTTACATGTTTAACCGCATCAAATCGATTTAATCGACCTAATCGATTGAACTATTACCGATTACTCTCTCCTAGAGATACTTGGCATTATGGCGGACACCTAACGCTTCATAAAAGACGGTGACAGGGTTGGGAAAAAAATGAATTTACGACAACGGCACGGCAACAAACGCCAATTTTCAATAAATATCGATTAACAAGAAAGACTGGTTGTATAATAAGGTAGAATTAATCAGGTTTTGGGTAAGCTTTAACATTCGTGAAAGGTCTGAATTCCCACATTTTTATTTACGTTTGTTCTGTGTCATAAAAGGTTTAACCCTAATTAACATGTTTGATTTCATAGCGGCGAATTTACTGGGAGTTTGTGCGTCAAGGTTTTGTACGAATTTACAGGTGTAAGCTAACTAGTACTAACAATTATCTAAATGTGGGGTAGTTAGGGAACGTTCAATGGAAGTGCTGAATAAGGTCTTTCACCGTCTGAGAAGAAAATCCTAGCCGCGAATACCGCTAGCGGTCAATCACTAAACACGTCATGACTTTACTTAGAGTTGAGATAATGATTTGAAATTTCTTACACAAGTTTCCCGGTGTGGTATACTACAAAGTGAATAAAATCACACTTCTACACACTTCCAGTGTAGGTTTTTTTTTTTTTTAATCCCAAAATTTGGGCTATATAAGTTTACGCTATATGCAAATGGTGATTCTATTGTAAAATATAAAATATTGTGGTAGTGAAATTACCTCAGCTCACATGATAGTGCTGTAATGTATACATATGCTTTACAGCCCAATCTCATTCATGTGCACCAATTTTTGCCGCCGTTATCAAAGTAGCAATGTAAAAGTAATAAAATTTATCAAAAATGTACCGGTACGGTTCTCCCACAAAAAGTGACTAAATTAAAGTTTAAAATATGCTCTAAACTCTTATTCAACCCACTTTAAGGTAAAAAAAAAAAAATTATGACTAGACTAATTACAGTAAAAGGAAAAAAAAGAGAAAAAATTACGCTTCAATTTAGGGTAGGTGCCCCTTAAGGGATGAGATTTTGGACCTATGTCTGACGTCATCAACCGTTGCTGCCTGATAGGCTCCTTTGTTCTTCCGCTATTCACTGATCGGCTTAATTAGCAGCGTCATCGTCACATCGCTCAAGATAAGACTGTTTACGGTTGGGCTTTTGTTACTGGGTGATGGCATTCGAGTTTACTACAGTGCTTTTACAGGGTTTTCCCACCAACCTGAAAAACCTGGAAAACTCAGGGAATTTAAACTACGTGTGAAACTCAGGGAAAACTCAGGGAAAAAATTAAGATTTTAAATAAAGCATTTCCCATCTAAAAGCTTCAGCCTTTTTAACACAAAACTGGTAAAATGTGGGGAAAAAATTCCGATCTAAAATTACGGTAAATAGCCTGGAAAATGTCTTCCTCTGCTCTGGAAAACCAGGAAAATTGATTTCAGTATTTTGGTGGGAACCCGGTTTTACTTACAGGGATTTTTTTTTGATTTTTTTAGGGAAAAAATGCTCTTCAACCGGAAAAAATATTAAACGGGGAAAAAAATGGGGAAATTCTCTGTTTTATTTGCAAGTTGCAATTTTCCGTATAGCGACTCGCACGATATTCTCTCCATCCAGACTCACCATTTCGAAGCTTCTACTCCAACAAACGCGTGTTGACATTTTAAACCCTTACCCAACCCCAATTTACAATTTGGTTGATGTTTATTTCTGTTGGTGCTTATCTTCTGTTGGTTTATTAAGCCTAATATCACTCAAGTTGTTGGAGCACTAATTTTTACAGGTCCATTCATATGCATCACTTCTGGCAGGAACGGCAGAAGGACTGCACCACACGTCATGGCTCTTTGCTGTGACGTGTATATCACGTGACTGGACTAGTCCAATCAGACGCCCAAACAGCCGTCGTTCTCGTTCGTCATTGGCTAAATCATGGTGACGTCACGGCAAACAGCCATTGCGTATGGTTTAGTCCTAATAAAAGAAGTAGGCGTTTGAATTTTATTTTCAATTTGCGTCAATACGGGCGTACTGCCAATGTGCCATTAAAACGGGCTCATTGTTTGACGAAAAATAACAAAGTGGGAGACCTAACCAAAATTAGACTGAAAACCAAAAGTGGGAAAAGGGTTAGGGAACTTTGGGGTTAAGTTAGGGTAAAAAGGGGCTTGTTAGGTTGGGGGGGGGGGGAAAGCCTAACCGCAATTGGGCCTACTAAAGGCCTAACAGCCAAAAATCCCTCTAACTAGGAGACCTAGCAGGGGTTGAGGCAGGACCAGCCGGGTGGCGGGCCCGAAGGCTTTCTGATTTTTCCATGCTGGCCCCCTTGCTTAAATACGACTTGGTAACCCCTGACAAACGCGAAATGGCCAGGGTATTATGGGTAATGGAATGTTCTATTATGTTCTAGAGGCAGGAACCGGAAACTAAATTACAAGACATAGATAATGTCCACCTGTGTAAGAATGGAAACCCATGACTAAAATTGGCCATTGGCCCCAGCAAACATGCAAGTAACAAGATTTGCGACATACTCCAACACCCACACGAAGCTCTGAAAATTACACCTCGCAAATCTTGTGTCTAAAACTTGACAAACATACATCTTGTTAACACTCTAACCATGTTTAATTTTTATTTCAACAGTTGTCTGTAAAGCTACAGGCTGAAACAAACACATACATCAACGCACATGTTAATAACAACATCAACTACTAAAAAACACTTTCTTGTTTTTACTGATGAACATGAAAGATGACCAACTCTCAACACCTCGGGTTTTTAAAAAAACCACCCGTGACCCTGAAACTATAGCCTAGGGGGTCACGCACTTGCGTCCGAGCAGACGACTTTTGTGAAAACTGCGTCTTGGTAGATGACTTTGCAAACCCCAATCCCACCGTTGTGGAATTGGGCTACAACTACGTTTGTAGCCGATGAACATGAAATAGCAAAGAGTTTGCTCATGCGAGACAAACTAACCAACCAACAACGAACAAGAAAATGCTCTTATGAGCCGAACAGAAACCTTTATGGTATACAGAGACAGAAAACTAGTAGCTTTCCTTAACAAACTAAAACGTCGCCACTAAAGACGAAACAAAAACGCAACTATTATTGTATAACAGGCGAAACACGAACGAATGTATGCCACTGAATGGGCATAACCAAACCTCAAACATTGACACCAAGAATGGGCAAACCAAGAACTGGACATCGAAAACTACTGAACAACTCATTCTCCACACTATAAAGTTAGTTCTAAAGGCCGAAAATTAGGTTGATTTATGGGAAAAAAAAAAACCCTTTGGGGAAAAAAACCGTCGCAACAATATTGCTCTTTATGAGCATACCAACACAAATTACAAGAAACTGCTTATTATTAAGCCCAAATTAAAATATTGCCGTAAGGCAACCCAAACGCCAAAGCAAAGTTTCCCCCTTCACTAAACATACCCAAAATTCTAAATTAGGCTTTACAGCCAAACTAAGCCTTGATTTAAAAAATTGAATGAAGTAAAAAAGTTTCTGTTTTAAATCCCAAGTTCAAAAAACCAAAAATTCAAAATAGGCCTAAAAATAGGCTTAACGCCAAAAACCCTAAAAACGGATTCCCAAGACCCTTCTGCATGCCCCTACCAATTTCGGACAATATCCGTGGACGTTAGGCTTAACGAGTACAATAAGCCTAATGAAAAGACAAAAACTTAAAAAATAAGGCCCAGGCTTAACCAAAAGGTTTACCCACGTTTTACCTTATTTTTCCCAAAACACCTAACACGGGCCTAACAAAAACCCAAACAAGAGAACCCTAACTTGGGCCTAACAACAAAACCTTAAAGGGAACCCTAACCCTAAGTCCCGACCAGCCTTACTCCCGGGTTTCGGCACCATGACGAAAAATAGCAAACTGTGGGAGAGCTAAACTAATTAGACTGAACAAAAGACTGGGAAAAGGGTTGGGGAACTTTGGGGTTAAGTTAGGGTAAAAAGGGGCTTGTTAGGTTGGGGGGAAAAGCCTAACCGCAATTGGGCCTACTAAAGGCCTACCAGTCAAAAATCCCTCTAACTAGTAGACCTAGCAGGGGTTGAGGGAGGACCAGCCGGGTGGCGGGCCCGAAGGCTTTCTGATTTTTCCATGCTGGCCCCCTTGCTTAAATACGATTTGGTAACCCCTGACAACCTCGAAATGGCCAGGGTATTATGGGTAATGGAATGTTCTATTATGTTCTAGAGGCAGGAACCGGAAACTAAATTACAAGACATAGATAATGTCCACCTGTGTAAGAATGGACACCCATGACTAAAATTGGCCATTGGCCCCAGCAAACATGCAAGTAACAAGATTTGCGACATTGTTATCATTTTTTTTTTAAATTAGGAAATGTCAAAAATTAGTTGTGTAATGAAAGAAAATTAAATAAAGGGAAGTAAAAAAAAGGGAAATTTTTTGGCACAGCAGAAAAAAATAAAGGGAAATCTGGTCTTTATCGGGGAAATTCTGTGAGAAGTGGCAACACCGAAAGAAGTGAAAAGTATTTTGAAATTGGCGTTGCGTGTAGCATTTCCTTACTGTCTTGTCGCAAATTACAGCGAGAATTTTATGTGAAAGAAATTCTGAAAGTATGGTTCAGAAAATTCTGAAAATCGGAAAGTTCTGAGCATATTTTCGCTTGTTCTTTCCTCGTTTAATTCTAAAGCGAGGTGGTTATTTGAAGGCATCCCCTTGCCTTTTAATCTCGGCTTCGCAGTTAGCGAACGTTATCTAAAGCAACTGCAAACTAATGAAGTTAAAAAAGCTTGGCTCGGGCAGAGCAACTAAAGGGGGATGCGCTGATTGAGTGAGCGAAGAAAAGGAAAATCATCGTTTATTAGCCAGTGTCCTCAAAAATGGGATTGAACAACCTTAAGCATGTGAAACATGGATATACAATAAACCAAACTGTTTCAACTTGGCTGATGTAACGGATAATTGGCAATGTGAAATGTGAAAATTATGAATGAGAAAATTTATAGACATAAAATTCTTCCAGAAAAAAAGGTAGAGGTGACAATAAGACCGTGTGCCCTTTTGTAACATTCACAGTCCTATGAAAGTTGTTATATCCAACCAACACTGATGAAAGAGAAGCCGCCAAGTTTCCAAAAATGGGCCCGCCTTTGAAAGTAGTGATATCATTCAACCAGGGAAAGGCCGCCAAGGTTAATCCTGTTGCCGAGTTAATCGCACCGACTAATAGTTCGAAAGTTAAATGAAAAGTATAGATAATTGCTAGACCGTAGGATTAACCTTGGCAGCCCTTCCCTGGTTGAATGGTTGAATGATATCACTACTTTCAAAGGCCGCACCTTTTGGGCAATCTGGCGGCTTTTCTTTTACCCATTTTGGTTTTGGGTGGACACTTTAAACTGGAAGAGTGTCAGTATTATTTCTACCAGGCTGCGTGCTCTTTTTTGCAAACTGAATTACGCAAGAACACTTGTTTCTGCCTGAATGTTCAAAATGCCAATTTATATTTTATATTTTGGGCCAATTTACATTGCAGCATTTGGTTAATATTTTGGATTGCACGTTCTTGAATTCTGTAGATCCGGTCATCAACTTCTAAACAAAATATTTAGAGGTATGACATTTAGAAACCAATGGAATTATTCTATCCCAAATTTATCAGCTATTCTATCATGCCATTGTTAAATTTCTCGTCACCTGAAGTGTAAAATTTTTGATAAAAACGGAGCTCCCACACGCATTGTCGCGAAATACCAAACTAGGAATGAATCACCCCTTTGTTTTGTGCAACCAAAAGTTTCCTAAAAGCAGCAGCATAAATTCCAATTTCTACGTCAAAGAAAACTACTAATATCCCCCCGTTTCAGAAATACCTGTTTGGCTGGTTGATTAATCTGAGCATAGGAGATTATGAACCAATTTCAACCTTTGTAGCAAATCCATATATATATATATAATTACACAAAATGCGGAACGCTGTCATCGGCAGCGCTCTGGCAGCAGCAATCTCCATCTGCAGCAAGCAGGACATACGATGCCATCTCCACCATCTACCGACGGAACGGCAAATTATAAAAGTAGCAGCCAAGGCCCGCTGAGATAGTAGCTGGGCCCGAAACGCAACGGCCAGCAGCGCGAACATACGATGCCAACTACCGACCGAACGGCAAATTAAATGAGGGGAGGGGGGAGGGGAGCGAGACGACGCGGAATGAGCGAGCGAAGCAAGCGACTCCGCTAGTTTCACAATAAGTTACCTATCAATTCAAAGAAAACTACTAATTTGCACACTTTTCAGAAACATTGGCTGGTTGATTAAGCTGAACATGGATAAATAAACCAGTTTCTACCTTGGTAACAAACTTCACAACAATTTGTCTATTTAAGTGAAAGAAAACTATACTAATTTGCACACGTTTCAGAAATATCTATTTGGCTGGTTGATTAATCTGAACATAGGTAGATTAAAAACCAGTTTTTACCTTGGTAGCAAATTTCACAACAATTTGCCTATTAAGGTCAAAGAAGCTACTAATTTGCACACGTATCAGAAACATGTTTGGCTGGTTGATTAATCTGAACATAGGTAGCTTATAAACCATATTCAGCAATGTGAGCTGAACAGTTCCGTTCAATTCTTGCAAATTTAGAGGTTTTGCAGCATTTTTATTTTTCGATTTTGTTACGTGTTTTTATTGTTAAATATTTGATTAAGTCATAATTGTATTGCATTCCTAGGGGTTTTCTTTGAGTATTGATTTTCCATGTTGTTTTTCTCTTCGATTTTATTAATAGTTTCTTTTTTCGTATCGTGATTTTGCTATTATTCGTGTAGCCAAAGTTTCGCTTTCGCTGGCAAGAGTCAGCAGCTTGTTATTTGAGCTCAATAAACTGATTTACTTGCTTGCTTGCTTACTTATACCACGAAAAATCATGTGCACTACGATAAACGTTTGCAACACAATTGCAAATACGGCCAACCTCCGTTACCGTCACTGCATGAACCAGGATTACATCGTAACTAGTAATTCTCCATATCAGTGGTATGCCTCAGGGATCAGTTCTGGGACCACTGTTATTTTTTTTATATATATCTCCAAGGACGTTCTCCAAAAAGTTTATTTGGAAACAGAATCCATCTAACAAACTTTGGATTACAAATGCATAAAAATGAAACATGCTATTCGGTTAACATGGTCCATCAACTGCCTTCCATTACTGTCATTGGATCGAACCAATAAGACATCTTGTTTGTGAGGGACACTTGATTGGGTCCTGCCATTACCGTAGTAACCGGGGGCTACTCTTACAAAATTAGAAAAGTTCACATTCCACAACAGATACATCCGTTATTTTTTAGAGAAACTCTTATTGGTCCAGAGAATGCTTACATCGTTGCCAGTAGAACTAACTCCTTCAAACAAATTTCGATGTCGGCTGCATAATGCACTGCGATAGCCTTACCTTTCAGAAAATATCACTAAAAATATTGCAGATATACCCGTGAAATGCGTTTTCACAGCCAATGAATTATTGCATACTTTTGATTTCAAAGGTCGTGGGTTCGATTCCACGCTCAGGCAGTCGGACATATAAGTTCAAAAGGAAACGTAACTATAGGTCTGCATCCGTAGTGTGTGAAGAACTCACCCTATAAAATAGGGGTCTCCAAACTACGGTCCGGGGGCCAGATGCGGCCCGCGAAGCACTTTTGTCCGGCCCGTGCTTTATTTTCGCTAAATGCGATTTTTTTTAAATGTTTTTGAAGGTACATTTTCCTTTCCCCTAAGTGAAGCGGTGGTTACTTTTCAGAAACTAGGAAAATCTCGACTTCGTTCAGGAATGGCTAACGAGCATCTGTATGTACTATTTTGCATTGAAATTCCACTTTTAAATCTCAAAATCGATCAAGTGAGAAGTAAACCCACAGTTTCCAACAATGGTGGCTGGGGAACGGGGATTTAGTGAGTAGCAACTGTAAATTTTTTGTTGGGGGGGGGAGTACTGTCATCTTATTTTACAAAAACACATCACCAGTGTTTGGTGTTGAGGCTAGGTCACTCCTCATTACAGTTGGGGTTAAGGGAGGGGAGGGGGGAGGAATGGGCACCGCTGAACCGACTAGGAACAGACGAGGAAAAATTCGGCCCGCGAAAGATAGGCAACTGTGAAATATGGCCCGCTGTTTGGGGACCCCTGCTATAAAACATGAAAAGATATACAATTAAATGCCCACGATAGGGCGAGTTCTCCACACGTGATAGGGTAAAGATGGCGGTTAGTGAGTGAAATAACTCGTCCTATAATACGTGACAAAATATACAATTAAAAGCCCATGATAGGATGAGTTTTTCACACACTAACCGCCATCTTCACCCGACCATGTGTGAAGAACTCACCCTATCATGGGCTTTTAATTGTATATTTTTTCATGTTTTATTGTGGCCAAGACAAAAACAATTTTTGTCCAAAATTGCACTGCGTTTGATTTGCCATGAACTTGCTGTCATCAGGAGCGGATTGTTTTCTTGCTGCAAACGTGCTTATACTGCTATCTAGAGTTTTAGAATGTTAAACTAAAAGCCCAGGACCTACAGCTTAACTCGGTAGCGATAAATAATGAATCTAGGAAAAAATATCCCCGGTAAAAATATCACCGGAAAATATATCCCCTGCAGTCATATTGTTTTTTTATTGGTTGTACGATTTAATTCTGTGGACTCCTCTACCATAGCACGATTTACGGATACCTCTACCGCAGCATGCGTTTTACGGACTACCCTACCACAGTACCACCGTGGAATGGACGACATTAAAGTGGCACTATCACCGATTGAAAAGGAACGAAAATACTGTAGCACCATCTAGCGGCAGCGACATTGTTAACGTGTACAGTACGCTCCCAGGTGCACAAGGACGTACTAAATTTTCACTCCATAATTAAGGAGGTCGTGGCTTGTCTGTTTCATTAAAAGAAATGCCGTAGTGCAATTCTTCGCTTGATGCAAGCAAGTGCTAGGTAGTACTAAACAGCGCTAAACGTTGCCAGATTTTGCCCACTTTAAGTCTGTGATAGTGCCACTTTAAGGGGTGCAGGGGCGGGGAAGTCGTTGAATATTAATTAATGGACTAGCTCACTAATACCGATGTCATACAATGCAGGAGAAATTTCTGATCTCTTCATGTTTTTTAACTTTTTTGTTTTGTTTTGAGAACGTTCCTAAGGTACCAAAATGGAGGACGGAAATGCCCCTAAAGTCTCCAAAAACGTAAGCCTCCGGTAGGGGTTGAAACTCATGATTCCCCTTCTCCCCGCCGTGCTAGTTTATTCCCCTTTAACATAAATTTTCTTGGCGGTGAGGTTAACATTAATTTGTTTTATTTTATTCTTTAAACAAAAGTTCGTGTTCATTGGAAAAGATAGGGCGGGGGGGGGGG
>JAHWFP010194593.1:28975-44497 GCA_023313725.1 Lithobius niger
AATTTGTTTTATTTTATTCTTTAAACAAAAGTTCGTGTTCATTGGAACAGATAGGGCGGCCCCCCCCCCCGAGTGGGCTGCTCTCTAAACATTTTCCTGCGTATGCCACTAATAGACCTATCACGTTTATAATACTCGAAGTAGTTAATAGGAGATAGGTTTCATTCCTTACCACTTTCCTTATTTTTTTGTTAGGGGAATAGAGGTAAACAGACGGAGGTCCACCATCAGATGTATTTTTACTACATGACAATGGTATAAATTGCGATTAGATACTCGCAAAGAATGTGTTTTAATATTGCCCCAAGTTTATGTTTTATTTTTTTCGGGGATATTTTTTCAAGGGGATATTTATACTGGGATATTTATACCGGGATATTTATTCCGGGGATATTTTTTCCGGGGATACTTTTTTCCGCTTACCATGAATAATCACCTTATGGGATTTAACATGGGGATGAGCGAATAGCTAGTATAGTAGTAACACATTTACAACGTTACTGAGGGTCAGATTTTGCATTGAACGCAGCTTAGCTGGCATTCCTACACGAGTTAATTTTTCTCAGACGGGTCATTGATCTCGATTTCAACACAATTTAAGCTTTTGTACCGCATTATTATTTTTTACCCAAGTACGTGAAATGTGTCCAACTATGCTTCAGGATATAAGACACTGACGCTATGGCGTCGCGCTACAGTGGTTTACAACCTCGACAATTGAACTGATGTGATGTTTGTTGTGATGTTTGTTGCCTAACTTGGCGCGACACACTAGCGTGTGTCTATAGGTACATTCGTAAACGTAATTCTACGGTGAAAGTAACGAACAGGTTTCAGCTGATTATTAACAGGACTTATCAATGACAGACACGATATATATGGACAAAGGCTTCACGAAATGATAAAAACGACGTTAGGTGGTGGAGTGTTTGACATGCAGGCGGTTCTGTGTGCTAAAGCATGTTATCATGTTTGTGTGCGATCGAACATATGAAATTTCTTTGTGCGCTAGTAACACTTGCGCTGGTACCACGGAACCCTTAGAATTACCCAAAAATTTTTTTTCACCCCCCGTTTTTCCCCCCGAATATTTTCCACCCCGCTTTCACCCCCCCAACGGCAATCTAAACCTATGGGGGTAAAACCTCCAATATGGTCACTCTTGTAACTCTAGTCTTTATATATTGCATCTAAAATAAAGACAACTCAACCACCCAAACAGATATTTCCGATACGTGTGCAAATTAGTTGTGTCTTTGAACTTAGTAAGGCAAGTTGTTGCGAAATTTGCTACCAACGTAGAAATTGGATTTAGTCTCTCTTTTGAAAGTTTTGGTAGCGCAACACAAAACTCTACACCATCGCCTTTCTGCGTTGACGCTACAATAGAAAACAAAAGCAACGACGTCGAAGTCTGAAGCCCCCCCCCCCCCCCCGCCCCCCCGACCCCGACTCCCGCCTACAAAAAAAAAGCGGATAGATACAAAGTCAGCTTTTTACAAACGAAAAACTGTCGACAACAACAAGAACAGAGACAGCGCGCAACGCCAATTCGGCAAGAATACAGCGACGACGAGTAAGAAACGCAGATGCAAAATTTGGGTGTTTGTTTGTTGGGGGAGGGGGGGGGTGGCCGGGGTGTCGAAGTAGGAGGAGGGTGTACAAAAGGGTGGCAGGCTCTAAGCGCAAAAGACGGTGCGTTGCAGCGCTGTTACTGACAGCTTATTTTTTGTTGTTGTTATTTTTATTTTATTTTTTCATTCTAAAAATGCAAGATTTTCTTTCATCAGTAGCACGCCACCTTTTCTCAAAGGACGCGACAGCATCCCGCGCATGCGTGCAAAGGGACGCAGGGATTTCCAAGCCCGGCACCTTTTTCTTTTTTTCCTTTGTAACTGTTAAAGCCGATGTTTCATTGGCATCCTCCCCAAATAAAGTAAAGTCGAGAGGGGGGTAAACTTAGTCAAAATGGTAAAAGAGAGAAGCCGCCAAGTTTCCAAAAAGAGTCAGCCTTTGAAGGTAGTGATATCATTCAACCAGGGAAAGGCCACCACGGTTAATCCTATTGGCCAAGTTAATCGCACCGACTTACAGTTCGAAAATCAATGAAAACAAGAAGACTGCTACTCGAATCTAGCTATCTTCAAGTAGCAATCTTCAAGTTTTCACTTGACTTTCCAAAGAATTACGCGGTGCGGTTAACTTGGCTAATAGGATTAACCTCGGCGGCGTTTTCCTGGTAGAATGATATCACTACTTTCAAGGCTGACCCTTTATGGAAACTTAGCGGCTTTTCTTTTAATAGTTTTGGTTTTGGGTGGAAATCACAACTATCACAACTTTCATAGGACTGTCAATGTACAAAATGGTCACACGGTCTTATCGTCACCTCTCCCTTATATTCTGAAAGAATTTAAAGTCATTGTTTCTGTGGTGCTCAATATGTTTCAATACTGCCAGAAGTAAAACATCTTTGCATTTGTTATAAATAACATTTTAAGTACTTTTAAATGATCATTTAGATTATTTTTTTATAAAAAATTTTTTCTGGGGAGAAAATGCCAAGGGAGATAACGTCTGAGCTAAAAGGGACTATAACCACACGCCATGGCTGTTTGCTGTGGCGTGCATATCACGTGACTGGGCTTGTCCAATCAGACGGCCCAACAGCCGTTGTTCTCGTTCGTCATTGGCTAACGCATGGTGACGTCACGGCAAACAGCCATTACGCATGGTTTAGTTCCGCTCTCGTAGGGGGAAAAAGCCAGTGGGAAAAATTCCCAAGCTATGGAAGGACTATGTACGCTGGTCGTTGAAGGGAAATGTTCAGTGGGATTGTTCAGTCAGAGGTAAGGGGGAATATACCTGCGGTCCTTTTTAGCCGGGGGGGGGGGGATATCCGATGGGGAAATGTCCGTGAATTGTTTACATAGGATGCTCCAGCAGTCAAAAACTCGGAACTCTTGTGATTCTGGATAAGACAAGATTCATATACTTGCAATCTTGATCTTGTCTCCATCTCAACGATTACATTTTAGATCTTGTCTCAACTTTATCTTCCAATAAAATTCAATTTTGTAAATATGCGGATAATATAATCAATACGTTGCTCTACATTTAAATGGACTTGCTTAGCAGTCAGGTAAGTTTACGAGCATTTGTAATACTGAGCCCCTACCCCAACCCCCTCACCGTTGCCATAATCAACAATAACACATGTACAGCTTAATTCAAGACACATCTGGTACCATAGCCTGGGCAAGTTCAAAATAGGACGGGCAAACTCACAAAGTTGGAATTCCCCTTATTAATTGGAGTTGGGGCGTTTAGCTTACGAGTGGAAACCTAGAAACATTCCTTCTTGTCTATGGACTTTGGTCATGCCGTACATAATCATATTCAAAGAGAGGAAGCCCATGCTATGCACGGATGGTGTTGGATAAACAAGGAAAGCCCGACCAATCAAATGTTTGCGCATACAGGGTAACAAAAACTGATTTTCGTTCGCTTCACTCACTCAATCAGCGCATCCTTTCCTGGTCTCCATGCACTGACATTTGATCATTTCCGTGGAAAATAAATAAAGACGCTTTTGTAGAAGAAAGTTCAAACCTTTAGCCCGGCGGACTTTGGCAGAAAGTAAATCACCGACAATACCTCAGTGATTACTAAAAGCGATTGTTAGATACTTACTCTTAACCCTAATTGAGATATTTCTGCGCGTGATTAAACAGAGTACAACACTGCAGGAATAGCTAAGTTGACTACTGTAAGTTGGACACAGCGTGCCATCAAAGACTGTATCAGTATCATGAAACAGCCCCAATACTCATTCATCCTAACAGAATAATTCTTTCGGCCCAGAGCCAGTACCTATATTAGCTGAACTCAACGACGTTCAAAAAAGTCTTGATAGCTATCGGATAATCATTTTGCATTACACCAACTTTAGAAAACTTGGCTGCCGAAACTTTGAAATCTAACTTTCTGAATCAAACCGTGGAATGCCGAACATGGCATCTCAAATATGTACGTCCGTCCTTCCAAAAGGACGTACATAAAAATATATATCTTCAAGTTTTAGAAGCATGCAGCGCAATGCAGCAGCTGCCGCCCGACGACGATAACATAAATCCAGACACGTTATGCAAGTCAGTGGTGTCGCGGGGTTACAGTTCCCAAACGCCCCCGTCGTGCCCCGCATTATTATTCGCTGTCTCCGCGCTCTAATTCAGGATTTCAGTGAATTAATTTCTCCCTCGGAAGTCAGTTGTAAATTTCAATTGAATTGAAACTGGCTTGGCACGAAAGCACGAACAGAAACCGGGATCGTTCGCGCTCGGGTCAATTCGGAAATAGGGGTAGGGGTGGTCACCCCCCACCTGCACACGAGAACGACGACGTGCAATGCATTCTGGGACGCGAAACATCCCATAAATTGGTAGCGAGCAGCCCAAAGAATTTTCCCTCTCTCTTTCTCTCGACTCGCTGCACCAACAACTCAGCTCGTATGGCCGAACACCTCTACAGTACAGCAGCGCCACTTACCCGCAAAGTAACGAAACCGAGCGGCGAACCGAGTAACCTCTTACCTCGGCGCACGTTTCCACTTAACGAGACCGCGTTAGCCCGAGGGTCAAAGACAACTCCGGCACTAGTGGGAATGGAGGACAGTCGGGGGACGGGTGGGTCCTGGGTTTCTGTCAATAGTTCCTTCATTGCAACTCGTGCGTGTGCGTCTGCACGTGCGCTCGCAGTCGTGTAATTAACCCGCTTCAGTCATTAAGAGACGCTCAACGGTTGGCCTAAGCCATCTTGGCGAACTTGCCCAGAATTTTCAATGCAGTTCGCATGGCGGCTGTGTTGGGTCGTACCTCCATCCTAGTGACAAAACATGGTGTTCGCGCAGTTTCGGGAGAACGCCCTCAGCTAACAGGGCTCCGTTAATTAAAAAAAAAAAAAAGGAAAGAAAAAAAACGGGCGAAGGGAAGAGGTCGATTTAAGAGTGGGTTGAAATCTGGAGCTTGGAAAAATTCGCGGGTCCCACCGTTTCCTCGTTTAATGGGACTTGGCTTTCCCATTCTTGGCTTTTCCCATGATTCTTGAGACTTTGCTTCAAAACTTTCCTGGTCGAGTAAGTTTCAAACTTATTGGCGTTGTATAAGTTTGAAATTGTGCGCTTCGGCACGGGCTACGCTTCGAAACTTCCAAGGATTTTATATAGGGGAGAGTTTTAATTTCTGGTTCAACTACACATTGAAAGATTACTGCATTAACATTTTTCTTTAAAATTCGATTGGCAGCCCCTTCCATTTCTATGCTGGATTTGTGAACGTAAAACCGAAATCATTAAAATTGGTGTTTTCGACTCACAAATAAACACAAAGCAGTATTTTTCGATGTAAAATTTCGACTGGTCTTCGAAAAAATATATATTCGTGGAAATTATGCAGAAATTATGGGCGCAACAACGACTAGGGGGGGGGGGGGCACCATCCATACTGGATCTGCCCCTGGTATCAACGTACTGCCGTTGTCTCTAGTGTATGTGGGAAAAAATAATTCAAATATTAACGTGTATCCCCCTGTCCAGTCCATTGCTTGACAACATTAGTAATTAGGATACACTCATGCAACGCAATACAATTTTGTAATGATATTTCAACATGGCGCTGAGTTTGGCTCAGCAATAAGAGTTCAAAAGACACCGGTGTTAATACAAGTATAGGGTAAAAAGAATTCTACTAAAGAAACAATTTTTCCTGTGGGTTTTAAAGCGTGCTTGTTAATTGGTTCGTTTGAGTCGGCAGCACAGTTGGGCTGCGCCACTCAGCCTACTTTCTGGGCGGGTCGACCGCCAGGTCTAAGCATTTAACCCGGAATTTTGGGTCAGACCCGATGACCCTGGCCGAGTCTAGTTCCGGCCAGGTCAAATTCCGGGTCTAGTTTCCGGCCTGGTCGCCCACTATACGTTGGTTTTCAGCATTTTACACTGACCGAATTTCGGGTCAGACCCAACATTCAGGTCATTCAGTTCTAGTTTTCGGACAGGTCAACCATCGGGTCTAGGCATTTGATCCAGAAATTTCGGTCAAACCAAACGTTCGGGTCAGACCGAATGTCCGGATCATTTGGGTTTATTTTTCGGGTAGGTCGCCCACCAGTTATGAGCATCTAAAGCCGGAATTTGGGGTCAGACCCAACGGCCACGCACCACGGATTGATCTGAAAATCAAGTCACCCTGACAAAAGTCATAGAATAAAATGAAGAGCATGGTTTTATAGTGGCTACAACCTTGACGTCGAATATTTTTTTGCAGTCTGACACGATTTTTACGAACGAAAAATCGTCGCCGAGCCTAAGGGAAGATTTTGCAGGGAAGTATGTGGGTGGGATTTCCCCCCTGTGCAAAATTTCGCGTATTTGAGTTCGTGAATAAGTGTCTTGCATAACTTGTCATTTTTCTTTAGCGTTTTATCAGTAAGTGGAGGACAACCCATCGTTCCATCCTTGAAAGTAGCACCATTGAAACGCTCACACATGCAATACTTTTTAATGGATTATTTGAGCGTCAAAATACGTCAATCGTTGGCGAGATTAACGCAAAAAGAAGTTAGACAAAAAATAAAAACGTACGGTCAATCGGTCTGCAACAGAGCCAGTCTTTGTATGACGTAGCATCGCCGACGGCCTAATTCTCCATAGAACAATATCAAATACATTGTTTTTTAACAACGAATTTTCGGTTTCTTTTGTTAACAAATTCTGCAGCAAATTAAAGAAGCCATCTGTTTTACTAACCCGAGGAAAAAAAGACTATGAAATGAAAAAATGAATCATTAGGCTTAAACCGCAAAGCTTGTAGCGCGTGTTAACAATGTAACAGACCAGGAGCAAGACAACCAGATTACTACAACCCCAACGAATTTGTCGTTACTATCCAGGTCATTTTTCAGAAAACATCGTTCGTTACATTACTGTGAAAGTTCTCGTCAAAATTTGAGTTATAATTTCCGGAATTATGTTGAAAATTACCGCTCATTTTTCATAACGAGGACACTTTTAATATCCAGCTAATTTTCGGTGGTGGGCTGCCATCTTCCTTAGGCACTCCACAAAAGTTTTTGGCTCTTGGCAAAAAATTTTTGTTCGACGACGATGTAGGAGCACAAAGAGGCCAAAAACGTTTGTTGGAGTGACTGAGGAAGATGGCAGCCAGCCACCGAAAATTAGCTGGACATTAAAAGTGTCCTTGTTGTGAAAAATGAGCAGTAATTTTCAACATATTTCCCAAAATTATGACTCAAATTTGGGTCATTTTTGGGGCTAGGCACAAAAAATGGGAGTTATAAAAAAAAGCGAACAGCGCTTGATATTATGACTGTTCCAAGTTTTGGGTAATGCTTAATTTCGAAATTGGAAATACAGTCAATTTTATGTATTAAGTAACTTGTATTTGTTTAGACGTCTTTGTAAACAAACAAAAACAGGTGGCAAAAACTCGCTTGATATTTAAAAAAAATTTAAAAACACCCACCGCACACGGGTGGTTGGTGCTGTTATTACTTAAGGTGTAGAAAACCAAAATTCGAACCCATGAAGAAATATTTTTTTTTTATTTAATTTCTTTGAGCCTTAAGTCAGCCGAAGCAACTTAATGCTTGTATGGCTGAACCGGCTCAATTTTGAACATTACCAGACTTTTAGAGAAGAAGAAATATCTGGTAAAGGGAGGTGCCAACTCGGGGATTCGATCCGGGAAACCTCCGATCATCATAGGGGCCGAAAGATTGTCCAAGGTCCCCTTTCCAGGGGTTGGACCAGATCCGCAAACCACCAGCAACCAGGCTGAGCTCTCTCACAACTCAGCCATGATGACCACAATATTATTATATCTGATTAGGTTGCATTAGAGGTCATTGTGTAAACACATCATTGTAAGTATGTTCTTTCCCTTATAAAACCAGTGCTCATGAGAATTTAGACTGATATATATATATATTCACATAATTGGATTGGTTAAGCTAGATGGTTTTAAAACTCAAAATTTTGCTATGTGATGCACTACACTGCATGTTTGGTCACCTTAATTTATGAGTCTGGTTTAAGTGTTGCCAAGCTTTTTTTCTATGCTAAGCTTACCTGTGCAGGCGACAAAGCATCATCAAATAAATTTGGACAATTCAGGAAACTTACCTGAAAAGAAAAAAAAATACAACGTTTTAGTAACATTATTAATTTCCTGAAATACTTGTGATTTTACGAAAGTAAGAACAATAAATATTAAATTGATGAAAAGCAACAGAGAAAGATAGATTTTGAAAGATTAAATTCATGTGTCTTCCTAGTTTACTTAAGTTGGGCCATTATAGCATACAGGTAGAGTCCAACTCTGAACCTCTATTAGGAATGGCAGAAACAAAGCTACAGGGAGAAGGGATTACCAATAAACCTTTTTATCACAAGCTTTCTACCTGACCTTCCTAATGTGGGTCCAGAGACGTCCACAGCATAGTTTCACAGTGGAAACCCAGCCCAGAGGACAGGAGGGCATTCCACCAATGAGACTTTCAAAAAAAGGCTCCCTCTATGCATGTAATTAAGGATTGTGCAGTGACTGCAGGTTAACAGACATTAAATAACAAAAGATTTCCCCAACAGATGTTGGCCTAATATCTATGGCACTATCCAGTCAAGTGGCAACATCCTTTTGCTGTGTCCTTAGCATGTGTTGGAGAAAATTACGCAGATATAACTTTACTCCTTCATCAGTATAAAATAACGGAACAGGTTCGATACTGTGAGTAGCATGTCCAGTGTCAAAGCAGTAGATCAAAACTGCTTCTCGGAGAACTGACCTACACTTTTGGCATCGTTTAACTAGTAGTAGCCCACTCTTGGCTTTTATCAAAGTTTGAATGGGTGATAGAGTTGATATCTGGTATAATTTAGGCATCTGGTCAAGCGTATATTTCTAGGCAACTAGGCCTACCTTCAGCAAAATTTAATTTGTGAGTGAAAGGAGTAACGTAAAGCAGGTACCCTCTGACGAGGCAAAACTCACAAGGCCTATGGCAAAACAACAAATTTTTACTTTCAGTGCTTAAAGTATTTTGCACCTTGTTCACCTTAACAACATAAAAACAACGAGGATGATACTATACTAAAATCAATAAAGCTAAACTACCTGCGTACTTACAAAACAAATATTAAAAGGCTGAAAACACACGGAGCCTGCCCAGCTACAATCAGCTGGTGGCTGATATGTTGGATGGGATATAACGCTGTAGCACGTCACGTCACAGGATATTCACTGGGAGACTGTCAAACCGATTTTTCCAGCGTTGGTGAACAGGGAAATTTTTTTATAACATTCATGGCAATTTGGTGGTTAGCTGAGATCGTATATGCTTCTAATTGTGCTCAAATCTTCTCTACAGGTTCTTTGTATAGGATTAGGGTTTTGTTAACTAAAATGGAATGTTTCACAATGGCGTACTTTTCGTTATCTTTTGACAGTACTCCCCCATGATCAACCAGCTATTTTCTCCATGAGAGGTTGTTTTATTCCCAACTACAAGGCGTTCCAGCTGGTTCCAGCCGGTTCCAGCCTTTCAACTTTTCTCTGTGATGTGGTGCTTGACAAAATTCACTCACAAATTAATGACTCCCACATCCCCCGTCTCCACTCTTGGTCCAGATACGTGGACGACATCCTTTTTGGACCTTAATGCCTTCCACCCCTCAGTATACAGTTCACGGTCGAGCATGAAACCACTTAAGGTACACTCCCCATGCTTGATTACCCAAGTTCACAGGGATCCTTTCCTTAAGAAAATTCGCACATCACATTTCGTGAAACCCACCCAGGCCTTTCGCTCACTTCAATACAATTCTGCGCACCCACCCTCCGCTTTTAAAGAAATTCTTGCAGGTGAGCTAAGGAGGGCCCACCTTCACTGCTCAAAACAAGAGGGCCAAGATATCGAAAATGGTAGAATCCTTTACAAGTGCCACCTCAACGGATACCCACACAACCTCGTAAACCAAGTGACGAAAAGACAATGACAGCGTTTTGCCTTAAACCATCCAGCCAATGTTGATAGCACCAGGCTTCAACCCAGGTCCCCCCCTCCCCTTACACCACTCGACTGGACTTCAATCCCTTTTTCCCTTGCTTGTTCAGTCCCGTTCAGCAGAGAATTTTCGCTAGATATGGAATCCGTGTCATCTCTAGGCCAGAACAGACATTATCCCGTCCTTTGCGACCTCCCCTCCCTCTCCCCCATGATGATATTTTGCACCTGCATTCTTCACCAGGTTACACCAGCATCCGGTGCTGACATACCCACCTGAAAAAATTTACAAGGATCATTATTTAACCCTAAAGTGGACTTGGCTAAAGGTGTAGTCTATGCCATTAAATGCGCCTCATGTAAATCCATTTATGTAGGAATGTGTAAGAGGCTGTTGGGGGTCCGATAGCTTGATCATGGGGGAGCACCGTCAAAAGATAACGAAAAGTACGCCATTTTTGTGAAACATTCCACGGCAACGAACCATTCCATTTTAGTTAGCGAAACCCTCATCCTATACACAGAACCTGTAGAGAGAAGATTAGAGCACAATTAGAAGCATATACGATCTCAGCTAACCACCAAAGAGCCATCCATGAACGTTATAAAAAATTTCCCTGTTCACCAAAGCTGGAAAAATCTGTTTCACAGTCTCCCAGTTAATGTCCTGTGACGTGACGTGCTACAGCGTCACATCCCATCCAATATGTCAACCACCAGCTGATTATAGCTGGGAAGGCTCCGTGTGTTTCTAGCCTTTTAATATTTGTTTTGTAAGTACACAGGTTCTTTAGCTTTATTGATTTTAATGTAGTATCATCCTCATTGTTTTTTATGTTGTTAGAGGTGAACAAGGAGCAAAATATTTTAAGCACTGAAAATTAAAATTTGTTGTTTTCCCGGGCCTTGTGAGTTTTGCCTCGTCAGAGGGTACCCGTTTTTCTTTATGCCTACCTTATATACCCAGGCCTAGTTATATAGCAAGTATATAGCCTAGTTGTATAGCCTAGTCATAGAGTGAGTATTCACTAACGAAAGTACTTTAAAAAAACTTATCCAAGTCAAATATTCCACTTAAGTTTACGCTAAGACACGGAATAATCCAAACATCACAAGCAGAAGCGGTAGCCACCAGCTTCTGCTTGTGTCAAATCCCATTGTTGAATCCTACGTTGCCTTAAAATTCTGCGAAATGGTAACTCCCGTCTAGTACGATCTACTGAGCTATTAATTTTCTCCCTAGCATTTTTATGTACGGTTCCTGATCCCAAACCTGAAATTTCCCTGCTTAAAATTCTTAAGAAGGTGAATTCCCGTTTCGCCGAATCCCGTTTCATCAAATCAAAATATTCACCAAAAATTTTATATATGAGGAGTTAAGGAGACATTCCTACTTGGAAGGAATGTGTGATAATTTGCGGTATCTGATGTTATAGGTCTAGCGGCAGCGAGTGCGACAGCACGCACGAGGCTGGATGCTTGGATAAAACGTTTTTTGGCGAAACGAGATTAGGTAAAACGGGAGTTCCCTAGTGCGATCTACTGAGCTATTAATTCTCTCCCTATCTTTTTTATGTATGGTTCCTGCCATGCCAAACTTGAAATTAACCATGCTTAATATTCTGTAAAAGGGGAATTCCCGTTTCGCTGAATCCCGTTTCATCGAATCAAAATATTCACCAAAAATGTATTATTATACGAGGAGTTAAAGAGCTATTCCTACTTGGAAGGGATTTGTGATATATCTGATGTTACATGTCTAGCCGCAGCGAGTGCGGCAACGCGTGAGGCTGGATGCTTGGATAAAACCTTTTTGGCGAAACGGGAATTCCCTAGTACGATTTACTGAGCTGTTAATTTCCTTCCCTAGCATTTTTATGTAAGGTTCCTGCCATTCTAAATGAACTCTCCTAGCTCTCTCGAACCCAGTTGCTGAGTCAGAAAGCTGCTATACGAAACAGGACAAGTGCGCTGCCACTACTGCAAAATGAGGCACCACTATGCCAGTGAATGAATTATGCCTAGTGGTGAGAAGGGGGGAGGGGGTGGCGGCCGCCATTCCTGCCCTTACCCTGGCTCTACCATTCATCTAACCTTTACTTCTAGTAAACTCGATGAGTACATGGCTTTAATTCTGGTCTGCAACTGATAGGAGTACTGCCTATCAGTTGCAGGCAGTACTGCTAGGCAGTACTTTCACTGAATAATTTCAGTTAGGAAGGAAGGAAGTCTACAAAAATTTGGAATAGCCTTTCGTCCAAATCTGCCTTTCATCCAGTAGATTTGAGTGAGAGCCTGTTTTCATTCAGATCACGTCCAGTAGTACACTGATAAACTTTTATAGGCATAATGTCCCTTTTTAATAAAATTAATGAAATCACCGTCCCATCAATAACGTAATGTAATATTCAGTGCAAGTGTTCGCCCGTTTTTTTTTTTATTTGTCGGTGACCGCTTCCTGCGTTTGGGTTTGGAGCGCGTCGAGAATTCCGAATTAGGAAAAGAAACGGATCCATTTCTGTATCGCATCACGTCTGGCAGACCAAAATTTATTTTTCTTGTCTGCACTTCAAACGTCGCATTTGTGCTTTTTTTTTCGGCCATGCTCTTGAAAAACTTGTGCAGCATACTGATATACTTCTAACCAACTGACAAAGCTGTGCATATCGAACTTTTTTTTTAAGCTAAAAGATTATTCACGACACAATACAGTCTGGTATGACATTATGTAGCCTCCTGAAACAGCAGTATAGGCATATGCCTGGAATTGCGGTATCTCAAGTCTAACTGAAGATACATCAGCCATGACCTATCCCACTGTTAAAGGTAATAAAGATATTTCTGGAGTTGTGAGATCTTCAGACTAACGATGATACATCATCCAATCATACATCTTAACTCAATGGCACTTATATACTTCATATCTAGATCGTGGCGATGTCCATAGCTGACAATGCTACCTATATGAAAAAATAAACAACAGATTTGTTGAAAGAAACACTACAAAGTGAAATACACTGTTGAGACACTATACCACGTGCCATGGCTGTATGCTGTGACGTGCACGACACGTGACTGGGCTAGACCAATCAGACGGCCAAACAGCCGTTGTTCTCGTTCGTCATTGGCTAACTCATGGTGACGTCACGGCAAACAGCCATTGCGCATGGTATAACGTTAACTCAGTCAATTTTAACTCCTCCAAAACGTTACGAAGAAAAATTTTTAAAAACATACAAGAATAAAATGTAAAAACTGCCAAAACCAAAACCCGAATAATCAAAAAAGTTGCGGCCGTGTGCCAATTCCCTGCAAATGGTACCGCCCTTGTCTCGATGAATGTGCAGTCAGGTGGGACTTATGTTTTCAGCCCATCTTTCTGGGAAACATTGCTGTATTCGTGGTAATTTTACGCATTTAGATGTTCTTCTTTAAATAGGCCTTCTACGAGAATGTCCAAAATCTGGATATTAAAAAAATTGTTTATGGCTTGGAGTAAATATCCGATTTTACTATGAATACCGGTTCAGCCTTTTTGCAACTCCGTATAAAATGCTATGTGAACCTTCAGTGCGAACTTAACAAAGCTGCATTCACATACACCTCGGTATTGTGGTTAAGACAACAGCTGTATAGGACCTTGGTGTGTCTTACTAACAAATCTATGTATGATACCTCGAGACTATCATTCATGATCTTAAAGATAACTGATAAATCGCCAGCCTTGATGTATCTAATTTACTAATGAAGTTGCGTACACGTATGACCTGTCGGGAAACGAAAGCAATTTACTTTTGGGTTTGTTGTAGGTTTAAATGTTTCATGTATTTCGTCTTTTTTTTTTTTTTTTTTGGTTAAACCCTCATAAATCTCTCATTCGGTAAACCGTATGTGCTAGAAGATATAGTCATTTATTATCTTCATGGGTCCTGGTGAATAATTCGACACGCACGAAATTAGACATATGTATGAGGGTACAATAAACGATTGAAAATGTTATATTATGAGTGTACTATGATGAAACGTAGCCAGGGAAATCCACACATGGAGAAAGACGTTTTTTCATCCCTGCGCACGTTTGGTAGCGGTAATGGAATGTAAGACGTCCCGAGAAGGGGAAAAAAAAGAATATATCCCCTTCTCCCATCACCCAACCCCCCCCCCCCCCAAAAAAAAAAAACACTCAACGCAAAAAAAAATGGAATGCTACGTGCTTGCGCTATAGGTTGATTTTATTGTATTCTCTCATCGGTTAAAAAAAATGTCAACGCCGCTGTCAATTACTTATTTTTACGCACACCTCCGACTGAAGTTAGTGTACTTTTATAGAACTGGGTGTTTCTCTTACTTGAAGGTTTTTTTTTTTTTTTTTTTTTTTGCTACACGATAAAGAATCAGTTAGGTTTTGGGATTTAGTTCCACTCCACGAAGTATAGAGCAGTGACACGACGTAGGATTATTGTGTATAACTCTATGCTGGAGCCTTAATGGGTTAGCTGCAAGGGGCACTGAAGAGAGAAACAGAAGGGCGTCATACTGAAGCCGATGCTGTGAAGAGTGATTTCTTAGACCTAAAACGCGTGATTTTTGTTGTTGGAGAAAACAACGTTGTTTTAAGCTTAAGAAATCCGCTCTTCCGTTGTTTTTCCCTCCATTTTTACGTAGTGCACCTTGTAGTTATACCCTCCAAAACCCATACTGGTGCCAATATGGTGCCAATATGGCGGAAAATGTCACTGTTCTGTACGCAGGTACCATTAAAGTCCAACAAGTACTGTTTTGAACAGTGTGAGAGCGCGTCAAGGAACAACAAGCGGGAATAGGGAAACTAGAAAATGCGTTGCCATCCCACTGAGCTTAGCTCTCCGTCCATCTCGGTAACCACGTTACCCAGGTACCGAACTTTCTGCATCTATACGGGAAAACCATCAGTAATGGCCGCTTGTCGTAGCTACAAGTATAACAAACTATAAAAAAAAATCCACATTCGTTATATAAAACGGTTTTCTGATAGCCTACAAAAATTAAAAGTATTACGCAGGAAGAGGTGATATTTCACCCAGGAAAACTTGCACTTTTCTATATACCGATCCGCCCTATTTTATCAACACGGTGTTTGTATAATTTACATTTTTACGAAACGACATTGGGTGAAGCGTCGCCTGTTCCTTTTTATTGTTTCGCTTCGCTTCGCACTCCTCAGCCTAAAATCAGAGAAACATGTCTCTTTTTTTTGACGAAAAATAGACATAAATTGCTGGAAATAATATTAATTAAGGACGAAAGTATCACTCTGCCTAAAGTGGTAGCACATCATCATGCCCGTAATTCTTAGTCCTTCCTGTCACGGCCCAGTTTAAGTTTACGGCTTTGTTTCACGAATGTTAATCATTACTGACTCAAAATCTATGCTTGACTGCAGGCAAATTGCAGTCAATTTCTCGG
>JAHWFP010194594.1:0-35972 GCA_023313725.1 Lithobius niger
ATCAGGAGTATATAAAGTTCGTAGGAACAAGGAGTAAGGAACCCTCATTCAGTTTATTGTATTGTTTGGCAGATTACGTGAAGGGTTACGAATGAATAATTGAAGTTAAAGGTTAAGTATAGAAATCATGGTACAACTTGGGCATTGCAGAAAAGATAGACCCTCGTACAGAGAAAAGAACTTTTCTAGCTGGTCTAGTCAAATACCTTGTAACTGTAGTGAATTAGGATAAATCAGTAGTATATAAAGTTCCTAGGAACAAGGAGTAAGGAACCTTCATTCAGTCTATTCTAGTGTTTGACAGATCACGTGAAGGGTTAAGAATGAATTATTGAGGTTAAAGGTTAAGTAGGAATCATGGACTTTTTTTGGGCATCGCAAAAAAAGTTATAACCCGTAGACTTTTGTAGTTGGACTAGTTAAGTACCTTGTAACTGTAGTAAATTATGATAGATCAGGAGGATATAAGTTTGTAGGAACAAGGAGCAAGGAATCCTTACTCAGGCAATTCCAGGGTTTGACATATCACCTGATTTTCTACTGCAGCCATTATACCTTGTTCCCTCCTCCGTTGGAAATGGGTGCCGCATTGTCAAGCCGGAGCTTCTCACGCTTTACGTTGGAAGTCATGGGAAGCCAATCTCAGCTATCACTTTCGTTAAATCTAGAGAGTAATTAAGTGTATAGTAGGTGTGTTAATTTATTCCCTCTCGTCGTAAATAAATAAAAATAGACTAGTAAATAGGTTTCAGCGCGCGAGAAGGCCTTTCGCATAAGTGCGTCCTAACAACGACGTATAATAAGATCTAATTTGGAGTTTGTTAACGTCTCTATAATGTGTGGCGCAGTGGCAACCAGGTCCCCTCCACTGTGACTGAGGTTGGCACTAATGACCTATAGCTGTTTCCGCGTCATTACGCCTCAATTCCGCCCCCCACATGAGTTGACAATTTTCCCTAAGGAAATGCCGTAAAACATAAACCCATCATACTGAAATGGGTTTGTATTTTCTATTTACTTAAAACAAGAAAATGTTATCACAAAATAAAAAATGAAAAAATAAAAAAAACATTTGCAATGCTAAGACGAGCTTTTTAATCCAGACGTACAACCAACAAAATTGTACATTAATTTTTACTGCAAGCAGTTACGGCATGCAAACCCAGTTCGTAACAACATGCTAGAATCAAAAGGGAACCCTCATCAGTAGCGCGTCCCTGGACTCACGAAGTCCTACAACGATCTGGAATTTTGTTTGGAGGGGGGCAACAAATATGTAAATGGGTCCGAAAGTTAAAGCCTTTTTAACAGATGTATGACAAGATTTAGATTAGGGGTTTGAATAATATCTCTGTAATGTGTGGTGCAGTGGCAACCCGGACCACTGCACTGTGACTGAGGTTGGCGCTAATGACCAGGCTGTCGACGCGCCATTAAGCCTCATCTCCCCCCCTCCCTTTTTAACAGCATCAGCGATTTTTCATGCTTTTTCGTGCTTAATTTGAGAAATCTTCTTAATGACAGCAAATTCCTTCTTTCTTTGTTCAACTTCGATGTGAAAAACTCTTCGCAGTGGGGGTGCGATGAGAGGGGTCGAGAACAAATTGAATTGTTGAGAGCTTTAGAGCTTTTTAATATAAACCAACGTCATCCTTTTTACGCAAAAAAAGAGGGTCCTTCTGATGTCAGAAGAAAAAAAAATCGAATTTCTTACAATTGCGCAGTTTTACTGTTAATCTAGGGTCTTGGGAGGGGCAATTGCGCACTTTTGCCCCCCTGTAGGTGCGCCACTGACCCTCATGACTTTCGCTTTTTTTCCGCTGGACTTTATTATTATTATTTTCTTGCGTAGGGGTATGTCATAATATGGAATGGCTTCATATCAATCAAAAGAGAAAACCTTATCTCAGCCTCGAACTTCTGGGAAAAAAAACCCTGTTAGCTTCCTTCGCCTAAAGCTTTACCTCTGTTAGCAACTATTAACTTGCTTTCGTGACTTCATCGTACCATACGGTTAGATCTTTTCCTAATAACCTGAATTCTGGTTAGGCCGTGGGCGGTGACCCTCGGATCACGTCGCCGACCAGCAGCGAGCTCTAATGAAACGCAGTTAAGAATGGACGCGGCAGTACCTCCGGAAGTGGCTTACGACCCGGCTCGCTATCCTATTCCATCAACGACGTGGACTTATCTGCGGGTTATTGGATATAAATGCGCAATTTATGGGGCGTTAAAAGGACATGAAGACCGAATTAAAACTCTGATCTTCATCCCCGATATTCTTAACGTGTTCCATCCGATTTCCTGGAAGAGTTGACCCTTTGGTGCGCCTTGCACGTATCCCCATTACGAGCAGGACCCCCTGCCGTCAGTGAATGAGCGTGCTGCTGGGTCGGGACATTATAATATACCGGCCCAAGAACGCGACACTTATTCCTCACGCTTTTCGGATATGATGTCTGGTATAGAGCTGTGCTCCTGGGGAAAGCGAAAACTGATGGGTGGTTGTCAGGAAGCCATTTTCCTGCTTGTGACCACCATTACCACAACTTCCAGAGTCCTTGCTTAAAGGTATCATTTATTTGCGCACTGATTTTGAGAAAAGTATAGTGTAGAACAGAATAGCATAGAATAGGGCAGAAAAGAGTAAATAAATAAATAGAGTAAATAAAAGACATAGCAGCCATAGACTCAAGTGGCGCCCCTCCAGCCAGCCCTTCAGAGAAAAAATCAGGGTGAGGGGGGGGGGGAATAAGTGGTAACCGCAAAAAATGTTAACATTTTCCGGCACCTCTTGAATGAGGTAGACCTTAAGTATTTTCTGAAAAGACCAGAATATACACGGCCCTCTGAGAAAAAA
This sequence comes from Lithobius niger, assembly GCA_023313725.1. Taxonomy (NCBI): domain Eukaryota; kingdom Metazoa; phylum Arthropoda; class Chilopoda; order Lithobiomorpha; family Lithobiidae; genus Lithobius; species Lithobius niger. Next base: position 2,861 of record JAHWFP010194594.1, read on the forward strand.
TGAAATGACAATTTAAATCCACTACATTTGCTCTCCCTGCTAATGAAAAAAACAATTTTAATACAAAGAGAACAGTATAAGTAGTCGACAACCCTGCTGCTGCACTTCTTATGAGTGCCGAACTCTATTTTTAATTTTTACATTAGGTTTGATAAATGGCGTTGGCCAAGCTTTACGGTGCATTATTTTATTGCTATTGAAGAATTACTGACAATGATACCTGGCATTGCCCGTCACTTGTCCCTCACGTTTGGCGATGCCATCGGGGACCATTGTGTCCCTGGTAAGTCTAACCTTGGTGGTAAGGCATTCGTGACCCCAACCTCCTTCCATCAACCCTTCCTCTACAGCCGAGCCATTGTCTTCCTTTTAAACTTTTTAAAGTTTTAAACTTTGCAATTTTAATTTTTTAATTTTTAATTTTAACGTCGGATGGCAGTTAGCGATCATCAGGTCCTTGCCATTCCGGTTGCGTTTGCAACAAACTATTTTATATTTATATTTATATTTATAACGCTCAATGGCGCGTCGACAGCTGGGTTAATATTTCTTTTTCTATTTCCGGCAGTGAGTTTCCGGCAGTTCTTGTTGTTGGAGGCTGTAGGATGTTTTACCTTCCCGCGCGAAGTGCAGTCTCCCCTCTCCTAAATTCTACAGCCGATTCCAACAATGTTGACTTTGCCGTTCAGTCGCACGCGTAAATTTAGCATTTCCATGGTTTTTTTTGTTTGGTTTTTTTGGGGCGGGAGGGGGATTATTGTTATTAGCAAATAATTCAGTAGTCATTTCGTGCTGTTACGTTTTTTTTTTTTTTTTCATTCGTGTGAATGAAAAATCTTAATTTAATTTGAATGTGAATTAATTTTTTTTTGTCACCATAGAACATGATATCACATACGTGTGAACATCAGGGGATCGCAACTTCACTAGACACAGTGCATTCCAAACCGTCGCTCTCTGGACTCCTTCCGGCGCTTGGCCAGTGCCTTGTACCGCCAACATGGCGCCAGCTAACTTCCTGTTTTCGTCTGAATGAGATTCGCGAAACGCCAATCGCATAATCTATTTATTTATTTATTTTATTTACGAAATTATTGTAAAGCGTGCTAAAAATAGCAAAATGGGAAGTTCACATTAAAGCATCAATTTTAAAAAAAGAACCAACATGGCGGCGCCCATGGGAGTCACCTAACTTCCTGTTCTCGCCTCTGCTCTCGCCTGAATGAGATTTGTGAGATGCACATCTTATAATTCACCATTCCCGTCGTGATCACTCCTGTGGTCTGTGACGAAGTCAACGCAAATACTAATGGAAGTTTGCTGCAAATGTTAAAACGCTGTATGTATATCTTAAAAACAATGCGAACATTGTGGCGATTATTGGTGCTTGCTACGGTTCCTCACCGCCAATTTCACAGTTAGGGGAGGAGCTATCAAATACTACGTGGGGGGGGGGTCTACTACGGGTTGACTGGATCCCGGTTTACGCTAAGCTGATGGAAAATGAGGCAGTAAGTCGTGCTTCAGTCCGTATAGCGTTGGAGGGTTAAGGCATACCTAACTTACACGGACAACTATTAGCACTTAGCTTAGTCCCTAATTCGGAATGCCAAGGAAACGAGGCTTACTTAGGGTCTCATAGAATACGAATTGCATTCGGGTTGTAGGGTGGTTTAATTTAGCATGTGTAACGCAAGCAACAGGGTTGGATTGGTTTGAATTTATATTCGGGACTAAGGGGCAAAAGGGAAATATTTCTAATTAGGTTGGTCGAAAATTGGGTTGTGGTGTGGGTCGATTGAATGAATTCTATTTCGATATACCCTCTAATTGTTGAGAGCACCGGGTAGAACACCAAGCTAGCTGGAGCCATTATAATTGATGTCGTACACTGACTACCGGCAATTTGTATATTACATCTTCTAACATTATAAACCAAAGTCTCGTAGCAGAAATGAAGCAACCGCTAACGACCCCCGGAAGGGGAACAATGAAAACGTGCGAGTGGTTCAATTTTTTGGCTTGAAGTTGAATCTGGGACGTTGTTTCCCTGAAAAGAAGTTAAAATAGGGCCTTAGGGATTCGGGCAGATGACCAGGAGTGGTTAACGCTCGTTAAACCCTTTTTTTAAGTTAAAATTGCCACATTGTTGCATCGACTAACAATTCGGTCTAACAATTATCCTTCTAGCCAAACACCGTGGTAATCTCAAGGGGAACTATTACATAACGTCATGCACACTTCTTTTTCACACAATACGCATCGCATCGGAAAAACTGGGAGTGTGTGGGGGGGGGGGGGGAGTGAGCTGTTACCATTAAGCATACGATTACGCATTAACTCAACCCGAAAGAGAATTTTTGGGAGTATTTGCTATTAATTAAAATAACCATCCACATTAAACTACGTATAGCAAAGAGGAGGAAGGGAAGGAAACCAAGAGGAGAGGGAGAGGACGGGATAAAAGGAGGAGGGGAGAGGGGAGGGAGAGGATTGGCGGAAAGGGGGAGTGTTACACAAACAGAAATCGACTGTTGCAGTGAACGATCAGGCAGCACCGAGCAAATACTGGGAAACAACCACGGGTCAAACAAATCCCCGGGCGAAGCCGGGTTCGATGCTTATATTGGTATAATTGTTGGCCGCAGAACATCATCTCAACAAACAATGGATATTACTTTTGAAGTGACAATGGGTAGATAAAATATGACGTCATGTAGACCTTGGATTTGATTTCGCAAGTTACGTCATTAGTGAGTGAGATTTCGTTGGAGTGGCATGAGTTCAACCTTTGCACTCCGAAATAAAATCTCACCACAGCAACAATTTATAAAGTAAATATTTATTGAAATATTTGTTCAACCGTTTGCCTCTAAAGGAAAATATTTAGGAAACCGTTTTACAGTTTAATTGACGCCATGCAAGTGTTATTCTGCTCGTCGGACTAAAGCCCTAACCAGACTGGCTGCTCGCGGCTGCCCGGTGTCGCAGTATGGTGCAAAAAAGACTTCAATATTAGTGCTTAAACACAACATGAACCGTACGTTTGCAGCAATTTCGACCTTGTAGACACGTAGAAACGCATCGCTTCGCACGAAACTGTCTTCTGTCTGGAGAGGCCTTAAGGCCCGATACACACATGCGGTTTTTTTTAACGCGCGTTGACGCTGCGTTACCGCTGCGTTGACACAACCAATCTATGCACACGTGCGTTTTATTAACGCGCGTTGCCGCTGCGTTGACGTAGCCAATTCACACATGACCGTGAAATAACGGCAGTACACGTCAAACCATGGAGGTGTATCGAAGAACAAACGTACAATTTTTGCATACGTTCCATATTTCAGGGTGGTTTATTACCTCCCCAATAAATAGTTCTATGTCACTGTCGTCGCGACTGGCCGCCATTTTTGTTGACGCTTTTGCGCTAAATCGCCGATATGTGCAGCGCTCTGGTCACACAAGGTACCGAGAAACTGCAGATGCGTTTGCGTTCGGTAACGCTTTTGCGGTAAACGACGGGTGTGTGCACCGCTCAAGTCAAGCAAGGTACTCAGAAACGCAAATGCTATTTTTTTTTAACGCTGCGGTAATGCTGCGTTGAGTACCGGTGCACACGTGCGTTTTTTTAACGCGCGTTGACGCTGCGGTACCGCATTTGCGGTTTGGTTTACGTGACTTCCGTTGGGTACTGCACACATACCTGCGTCGACGTTGCGTTACCGCACGCCACTCGTGCGTTCGTTTTGCACCGCACCCCCCCCCCCCCCCGTCAACGCAACGTTACTGCAGTGTTAAAAAAAAGCAATTGCGTCTCTGAATGCCTTGTGTGACTTGAGCGGACTCCTCAAAAATAGGCCCGTTGGCTCAACAGTTACTTGGCAACGACATCAAGTGACAAAAAATGGAACCAAATATGGTTACGTTGAATTCTGTGTACGCACAGCTTCCTTATATTGATTTTGACTTTTAGACCCTTACTCTTAACATTTAACGTTCCGTTTTTGTTTATTATATGACGAAAGGCTTAACGCTCGGTTTCACGTAGCATGCAAGCCGCGTGGTCCAAGACCGTCCAAAAACTGGCGCGCGGCGCGCTGAAAGCACGAACAACGAAGTACGAACTACGCTACATCATAGCATTGATTAAATGTTTGCGGGACGCACAAGAACGTGGTAATCTTCTCATTAATAGATTTCCCGGTGTTGCAGCACTAAATGAATATTATTATACGGTAACGGTGACTATCCTTGAGTCTGCGGACGATTTATTGCTACGTCAAAGGATCGTTTAATAAATTTTAGAATTTTTAGAAATTTGAGAACAAAAAATGCCGTAGCACAATATGCAATACACACATACCTTGGTTCTTTGTCTGTTTGAAATTCCTGAAATTAAATCTCGGGAATAATTTGTTTTGACATCGAGTGCACAAAGACGTATGTAGCAAGAAGCCATTGTTGTTAAACTTTAATAATTTAGTGTCAATGCAGGCCACAAGCACCTTTCACAGTACAGTCAACATGGAACAGCAGTTCTTTTTTTGAAGTTTTCACAGAGCAACTGGTGGCAGAATTGGAAACTAAGTGGACGACGCATCGAATTTCTATTGCCCAAGTCTAATAACATCTAACGAAGACTGGGTGTACTATCAGGGCCGGTGGAAGCTAAAATATAGTGGTACGGCTACGAAAAAATATTGGACGTAAAAGAATTTAATGCAAAAACGAAGACTTTCAGACAGACGAGAAAAAAAAATGCCTGTAGAATTTCGGCCAAAGTGTCTGTAAATTGCACAAAATTATCTGTAGCTACGTAAAAGTGAGAATTTCTCCTTCTTCATAAGATTTAATTTCTTTTGCGATACATAGGTTTTTCGATGCAAAAAAAATTCTACCACTGATCTTCTGCATAGAACAACGCGTCTTTCGCTTCTTTGAAGCACTTTATAGCCCTGCATGAGAGAATCGTTCTCCACCTGTAACTTAAAATGGAGACAGTGGACGAGAAATTAAAAAAATATGTAATAGTTATTGGTTAAAAACTATTGGTTATCGATTTGTAAACCACGCCTGCGATGATTTGGCCACGAGACATCCACCCCCGAGACGATTTGCATGTCGAGCGGCCAAACCATCGCTGCCGTGGTTTAAAAATCGATAACCAATAGTTCCTAATAAATAACATATTTATATCACGGTTGGGACGTCAAGCTAACTCGTATTTAATTAAAACGTGTTTGTGTTTTGTGAAAATATCTCGAAATGACTGAATGTCATTCCATTTTAGTTTACTGAGGGTGGAGTGGTTGGTAGACCGACGAGTCGTTTGCGTCCGTTTGTGGGGGAGTGGGCAGGAAGGATACGCAGCGTCGTTTCGCCGTACTTCACGCTAGCCAGGTCGCTTGTGTTTTCGAAGCTTTTCGGAGTGATAGAACTTCGATAAAAGGCTGCAGGGATGGAATGACATTCTGGGAAGGTATGTAATTCATTTTGAGCGTTTGTAGTTTGAGAATTGTTTAAAAACTAGGTAATAGGGTATCGGTATGAATGAAAGTCATTGCATTTTAATTTGTGGAGGGAGGGGGGGGGGAGTTAACAGTTTGCAGGGATGGGATTTGATTCCTCTAAAGTAATTAGGTTTTGTACGTTTTTATTGCGTTACGTTTTTTTTTTTCACGATGTATTTGGTTGTTGGTGTTTACGTTCCCGGTCGCGTGATCCGGAAGTGTTAAAAGTGTGGGTTATTGGCAAAAGTGTGGGTTATCGGCAAAAGTGTAAGGTAACTTGATAACCCACACTTTTTGCGATGACGCACACTTCCGGTGTTGGTTGACGGGATTTGACCAACAAAAATTTAGCATGGCGTTGAGTTAGCGTGACGTCACAGCCGTGGTATAACTGTAGTTAATGCACGGTGGTGACGTCACGCCAACACATCCCAATGCTAAAAGTGTAGCCGTTATATACGGTTAATCTGAAAACCCACACACGTGACCGTGGGTTAATTTTGAGAACCCACACTTTTTTGATAATCTAACACTTTTTGCGCGCTGTACACAACTACTGCTCTACCACGTGACATACTTTGCAAAACTACCGTACACAACACAAATTCAACCAGCACACCCCATTGCAACCAACATAAATAAGCACATTTGCAACCTGCGACATTTATCGCACTAACACGTAAAAAAAAACCTCGCGTAGGCTACTATGCTAGGACCCCACCCAGGGAAGAATGGCCCAATCCGCCAACTTTTCGCTCCGACAGTACTAAAACTGTTTACACAGTTAAACACACCTAAATACACCTAAAAACATCGATACTCAAGCGAACAGCACATTTGTAACCTGGCGACATTTCCCGCACTAACACGAAAAAAAAAACCTCGCGTACGATGCTAGCTTTCTCCCCACCCCCATCCATGAATGAATGGTCCAAGCCTGAGCCGACAACCTTTCGTTCCGACGGTACAAAAACTAGCCTACTGACACCTTCTAAACACACCTAAAAACCTACGAGACTCAAACAAATAGCGCATTTTATACGCTATATCTTATTTAAACTAATAAAGTAGAAAAAATACGGTTTTACCCTAAACACAAACGTCGGTGACTGGGTCTGGATATAGGGACGTCCTCGCGTACGTGAGACTTTCGCAGACAGGAAGTTTAAACCAGAAGTTTGAGTTCAGGAATTTACGTCATGATTCACAAATAAAATTTTCAAATAAATTTTTTTTTAATCTCAAATAACTAGATATGTTAGCTCGACGTCACACCTTAGCATTAAAACACATATCCGTGAAGTAGACCCGGTAATCCCGAAATAATTGATCGTCTACTCAAAAGCGGAACAGTCCAAAGATCTTGGGTTAGCAAAAGCGAACTCGCGCTAGCGCGCTCGTGCGATTTCGCCACCCCTCGATCTTTGGACTGTTCCGTTTCTCGCAGACGATCAATTATTTCGGGATAACCGGGTATACTTCACGGATATCTATTACATAATCGTAAATTTGAGTGAAAATTCTTTCAGTCTGGAAAATTAGTGACTACAGACAGTCTTCTCTGTGCAACTGGCAATACTGATTTTGAATGACGACCTCAGGAGAATGCTTGTAAATGGTGATTCGATTTTTCGTTTCGTCGAAACCGGAAGTGTTCGGAATTAGTTTATTTTGCTCAATAGATTATCTTAACAATATTTTCATTTCAATCAGGAAGTGTAGAAATTTTATTAAGATTTGCCCCTGGTTTCTTAGGGGGCTCTGCTGTAGTAAAGATCAGACGCAATAATACGTCACATTCGCTGCGGACCTCGCGTACGGAGCCAGTCGCTTTGGGCGTTGGCGGTGCAAACGATGGCGTCTTGCGTCAAGCCAGTGTTGTCCGAAAGCGGATTTCTTAGGCCTAAAAATTGATGAAGTTCTTTTTTCTATTTTTTCTATTTGTGCACACAAAACGAACAGTTAGCGACGTTTCGAAGCAATCGCCGCTTCGTCATCAAGCAATAAATGATACGACTAGGAAGCCAAAATCAAGTAAAACACTTTAAAATCCATAAAAACGTAAAAACTCAACGCACAAAACTAAAAGTAATACATAAATGGCCCGTAGGGAACCTATATCTCGCCTGGCTAGTACAGGTGAGAAGTCACAGTCCCTACTGGCTATACACACTGGCTATTCAAACAGGGAAATACGGATTTTCAAATCGAAATTAACACAGAAAAATTCGTGTTCAGTTAATTTTCAACAAACAGATGACTTAATCACACGAAGTTTGTCTGCTTCAGGCTGCTTCTTATAGTCTTTGACTTTCTGTTGTTCCTGTTGATCAAGAACGAGAAACTCAAAGTCAAAAACTAAAGCTTGTAGCCCACTACTCCCTTCCGTTCTATTCCGTCCCGTTCCGACGACTGACGGCAACGGATGGTGCAGCGCACTTTGCTTTCGTCGCTGACCCTTTCAGTCGGCTCCGCTGAGCTTTTCAATTTGATCGCCCCCAAATTGGCAATGCAAATGAAGAGGGACTTTTACGCAATTAAATAGAACGTCGTAGTAAATTAGGTATTAATTCTTTATTCTTGAGCGTGATGATATTTAACTCCAGAAGGCAATTGAAAGAGGTTCACAGCTGTATTTAGTAGGGAAAAGGCGTTGTGCGCAGGCGTGACGGAGGTCGACGGCCTTCGAAAGCTAGCAGGTGCGTACACTTCTCCGTTGCGATCAGCGTTTAACTGAAAGAATTCTGCCTCGACAGTGCCGTCCGTCAGCCGACGGGTCGTCACGGAACGGGACGGAGCAGTGTACGCGGCTCCTCCAATTTACAACCAAACAGAAATTTGACGGCCTGCGACGTGACGTGAAGGAACGGAACGGAAGGGAGTAGTGTGCGACAAGCTTAAGAAGCAGCCTGAAGAAGACAACTACGTCGTGTGATTAAGTCATATGTGCTGAAAATTAGCTGAACAAGAGTTTTTTTCTGTGTTGATTTCGATTTGAAAGTGCGTATTTTCCTGTTCGACCATGTCTATAGCTTTTTCGATTCAAAGTAAACAAAAAAACAAAAAAAAAAAACCACGGAATTTTTTCCCCACTGGCAGTTTTTAAGCTACCTTAGGTCAATTTTTGTTTATTATTTGTATTCTTCAGCTTTGAGCTTTTTAGGTTTTTATGAATTTTAAAGTGTTTTACTTGACATTATAGCTTCTTAGCCGTAATTTTTATTGCTTGATAACGAAGCGGGGATTGCGTCGAAACGTCGCAAATTGTTTATTTTATGTGAACTGTATTATAACTTTCCATTTTTAATCGTTACTTCTTAGTACTTAGAGTTCGCCAAGTAAGCAACAGAAAACTCGTGTGCAACACATAACTATCGAGGAAAATAATTAAGGTGTCAATGGGTGGCAACAAATTCTGCATGAAGTAACACGAACACAGAAAAGTAGGTCAATTATATATTTTTACAGAAGTCAAACATTTGATAGATACTAAGGCAATAAGGGTATTAAACATTAATAATCAACATGAATTCAAGGTCAGCATGCCCAACATCTGTAATTTTACAGAAAACAAGGATATAGTTGTGGCTGGCTGTTAGCGACCCCCCGGTCCTTGCCAGACCAGTTGCTACTGCGACAAACTTTGATTTATTTATTTAATTATTATTTATCTCCATTCGCGTACCTTCGATTTGAAAAAATGAGCTGACCAGATGGTTTTAAAGTGAAATGGTAGAGCATTGTAAATATTTGGGGCCTGATAATACAAGAAAACTTTTATGTAGAATTTCCCGCCTGGCTTTCGTAACAAAACGTGAAGCTGACTATAAGATCTAGTGTTAAAAAGTGCAACAGCTGTGTGTTCAACAGTTTTTTTGTACACAACCATGGTTTCCTCAATGGACAGTTGCCTGAGGGAGCCTCAGTGAGATTTTACGGTTAACATGTTTATGGCCGCAGTTTAATACATATCGTGGCGTAGTCGACCATGCCATGTTAGTGAGGCGAGCTTTGTCAATATCAACATCTTTTTAATTCTACCGCAAACACTGAACGTAGTTCATCACTCGCGATTCTACTATACCATCCATGCCGCGTTTCACGATTAGTGGATGCCCCAGTTAGCGCTCCCCTCCCCCTCTTCCCCCGTCCCATTCTGCGCGTATAGTGACGATTGGATCTCAAACGTTCCCGCAGGCTGAACGATATCAGGGTTGCTTTCATATGCAAGTTTTAATCTTCAAACACGTCGGGTAGAAATTCATTCCGCAACAAAAGCAACCGTGGCCGTATGCGAGTCAAGTATTCTCTCCCCCACCCCCCTTCCCCCCAAAGCGTCAACCGGAAACGTTGTGCCAATATTTACCACCAGGCTCCTGCGTACAAACAATTTTTATCACCCGTTGGATAACTCACCCATTTGATAGCTACTGCAAATATTGAACACACATCGGGTTGCTTTAAGGGCGGCCGCGCACCGATACACGCCCAATGCGCCGCCGCAATGGGGGTTTTACTCTCCAAGCGAGACGCGATGTGTCGTATTTATATATTATACGACGTGACGGCCTGGTGACAGTGTCGGGTATGAAGCTGGCTTGCATGAACCGCGCCGAATTCTCAAAAGGCGGAAGATCGTAAGTTTCTTACGAGAGTGCACCATCAAGTAGAAATTACGACACCGAAACCATCTGTAAATCATTACATAAATGCGTGTAAACGTTTCTGGTTTTTCTTGCGGAGGAGTCGTATACGGACGATTTATCGTTGGCTGGTTTTCGCCCTCTTTCGCTCGCTAGCTTCTCGTTTTTTTTTTTTTTTTTTTTTTTTATCTTATCATACGATGTTTTCATGCGTGGCTTCGGAAACCGTAAGAGTTCTTAGAAGTGGAACGTGAAACGGGAAGGATTAAATCATGATTTGGAGTGTAAAAACGAACGTATTATATGGCAGTGTGGAAGATTAAAGGAAATAATCGTTGATGGATACTTACTTGTAACGGGCAAGGTAGCCTGATGTGGTTACGTCCCGTTTCCCCAAATTTCGTTTCGCCAAATCCCATTTCGCCAAAAAGAAAACAGAGTAAAAGCTTTTGCCTAGAGGACAAATCCCGTTTTGCCAAAACCCGTTTCGCCAAATAGGTCTACCGTTCACGAAATTTAGGCACACGAAATTTAAAACATGACTCCCGTGTAAGGGTCAGACATTCATAGACAAACACCCATTCTGCAGAATTCCGTTTTACAGAATAATTTTTTTCTCCAATCACGCCGTGCCTCTCTCGCGCTGCCGCGCTCGCTGCGGCTATGCACATAACATCAGAAACCGCAACGAATCACAAATTCCTTCCAATTAGGCATGCATCTTTAACTTCTGCAATGGTAAATTTTTGAAGAACAGTTTGATTCTGCGAAACGGGAAAGGGTAACCATCATGTGTATGACTAACTATTCTTAAAAGACAGACTTGGCATTGACCTATAATACGCGCGCCGGTTCTTGAGTCCTCTGGAAAATTGTCATCGACTTTTTTTGCCAGCAGCAGCGGAGCACCCTGCATGTAACCAGCATTGTAGACTGCTCTGCGGGAAAGCCGACAGGCCAGCTGCTGAAATCCGTTCATTGGTAGGCGTGTGTTAGAAAAAAAACCTTTTTTTATAATATAATATAATATAATATAATATAATATAATATAGTATAATAAAATTCGCCACATAATGTGGTGAGGAGCCGGAAGGGTGGTGAGCCGCTTACTCCGGGACTAATCTAAAAACTCCAATTTAATTCGGTCTGACCAGGAACGAATGCAGGAGTTCTCCGCAGAGCGACTCGCGGAAACTCTGTACACTGTTTCTCTCCTCAATTCCTGAGCTTAGGGCATTCCAAATCCTGACTACTCGAAGCGAAAAAAAATGCTTTCTACAATTAGTTTTATCCCTAGCAGGCGCGAATTACGCTTAAAAAAAGGTTTTTCGTGTTAATAAAAAACGGAAATAAACGATGCTACTGGAGGCATAAGTGGTTAAGAAAGAATACTGAAAAAAAAAATGATTTCGCGAATGATAATCCTAACGAAATTCTTAGTGTATGTAACACTAGGGTTGCGTTGTTTTCAACTCGTATTTCCAAACTTATTACGCTGCAATTAGGGGCGTCGTGCCATTGGGGAATGGGGGACGGTGGGGGTGGGGGGAGGGGGAAGGCAAGTGCCGCTCCCCCCCTTCCCCCTCCACCTCATCTCAATTTTCCATAAATAAACACGATTTTGGCTTGTGCGCGGACGGCGGGCCGCCTGGTACCAGCCTTCCTTTTAAAAAGTGTCAATTTGGGTCTTCCAGCTGTCGCAAACTCATAAAAGCGTTTCCCCAGCGCTACCCCAGTCCCCTAGTTGGAAAAGATTTTGCTCTACCCCTCCCCCCCCTATTTTTGTGGGTGTACGACGCCCCTGACGGCAACTCGTGTATCTCCATGAAAATTCACAGGCACATAGCCTAAATGAACAACCACTTGAGTTGTTCATTCTTGTCGTTAGTTTTGGGTCTCAGATAAAACTAATCAGAAAGAGACCTACAATTTCAGGGAACATTTTATATATATAATTCTTGTTCTCTGAGATTGCAGGTCGAGTTGTAATTCACGGTTTTTATTCTGAAAAACTTATTGTTTACTTGTGCGCCTCCAGAGTTGTAAATTTTTATAGAGATACGAGCTCGAGGGGGTGTGTTTTTTTTTTTTAGGCGACACTGTTTTTGTAGATCTTTCTTTTTATCCCTCAAATCGTACAAAATATATTATTGGTGCTCAATACCCAAACGTGTGGGTAGGTGGGGATTGATTGTGGCGGGGGGGGGGGGGGGCAAAATTTTATATACTATATATATTGCTTTTTAGAAAAAAATCAGTGAGAAACGAACGTTAATTCAGTACTACGAGATAAAACAGGAATTCTGGCTCTTAACACGATTTGGTGGTTCTGAAATAAGAACCATATATTTGCTTTTACAAAAGACTTTGTTTGGATCAACGGTCAAGCTCAGGGAGATTCTTCCAAAGCCAAGTTTGTTGTTCTTGCATTCTATTTACGGTAGAATAACTTACTCCAGTGTATTCTGCAGTAGCCTTTAATGAATCCTTCTTACTTTTCAAGGTACTGTTGGGGAATACATCTTGCTGATATCGACGCTGATATCGATGAATTGGTAGCTTTTCTTTGACGAAGTTTAGAAGGTGGTGGAGTGGCCGCCACTTTTTTCAGCTCTGTCAGCGCGCCTTGCTGCCAGTACAGCTCACGCGATCATTTGCGTTGCATCATGGGAGGACTCAAGAACGGACGCGACCATTATAGTGACGATCAAGAATTCGCATTAGCGCCAACCTTAGTCACAGTGCAGTGCAGTGTAGTTGAGTCTCATATCGCTCGCTCCTGTTAAGATTTTCTTTCCCGGCGCCTGTATACGTGACAACGCCGTCTTACTTGAATAGTTTCCCATTCCAGACTCAAGAAATAGGCAGAGTAAAATCGAAATAAGAAAACGTTTCTTAATTTCGGTTTTACTCTGCCTCTGTTCTTTGTGTCTGGAATGGGAAACCCACTCAAGTGTATTCATGTTGACTTTTGGCTTTTTCTAGAAAAAAAAAATTATGTCTTGCTTGACAATGGAATGAAAACATTCCGAAACGTCGCTTTCTATAGAGCAGTGACACGACGTACTATTATTGTATATAACTCTATGCTGGAGCATTAATGAGTTATCTGCAAGGGGCACTGCGGAGAGAAACAGAAGGGCGTCATACTGAAGCCGATGCTGTGAAGAGTGATTTCTTAGACCTAAAACGCGCGATTTTTGTTGTTGGAGAAAACAACGTTATTTTAAGCCTAAGAAATCCGCTCTTCCGTTGTTTTTCCCTCCATTTTTATTCAGTGTACCTTGTAGTTATGCCCTCCAACACCCATACTTGGAGCCAATATGGCGGAAATGTACCTGCTCTATAGTATATATATATATGTGCACCTGCTGGCTTTTTTACTCATCCATTTAGCAGCCTAACCATCCTTTAGTTTTTTTTACTCATTGATTTGCGAGTTCAAACTGTAACGAAGCCAACAATCATCAGCAAGGACACTTAAAAACATGAAACGTGTGAGAATGCGAGATTTGGTTTAAGTAAACAAGACCAAAAACGAACTGTACCGACTAAGGCACTAACCCAAGGCCCATCTACATCGTTAAACTTGCGATTTGCGTGCGTGAGTGTTTGTGCAACTGTTCTTCCACCAAAGGCACCAAACGAAAGATGATTAAATTATGCTATGAATAGACCTGTATTCATCGCTGTAACTTCAATTTTTTACCGACAAATACGCAACAAATTACCCCGAAAAGTTTTTCATGGTGTCAGAATTCGATCAAACGCTTATTGTTCAAGCTAACTAATCAGAAAAAAACCTGAAATGACGACATTTTTGCATCACACTTAGTTTCAGCAAAACAACGTCTCAAAATCGGTTGGCTTCAAATATTTGAACGCCTGGAAAAAGCAGGCCTATAGGTTTTAAAAGGATGCCAAACATTCCCGCTTCTGAAACAATGTGCGCGGATCAAGCCAGCAGAGCGAGCGATTCCTGCTTATAGAGCAGTGACACGAACGTAGTATTATTGTATATAACTCTATGCTGGAGCCTTAATGGGTTAGCTGCAAGGGGCACTGCAGAGAGAAACAGAAGGGCGTCATACTGAAGCCGATGCTGTGAAGAGTGATTTCTTAGACCTAAAACGCGCGATTTTTGTTGTTGGAGAAAATACCGTTAGTTTTAAGCCTAAGAAATCCGCTCTTCCGTTGTTTTTCCCTCCATTTTTATGTAGTACACCTTGTAGTTATGCCTTCCAAAACCCAAACTGGTGCCAAGCTGGTGCCAATATGGCGACAAATGTCACTGCTCTATAGGGCAGTGACACGACGTAGTATTATTGTGTATAACTCTATGATGGAGCCAGTAACTGGGTCAGCTGCAAGGAGCACTGGAGGGAGAAAGGAAGATCGTCTTACTGAAGCCAATGCTATTAGACTGGATTTCTTAAGGCTATAACGCGCGATTTTTGTTGTTGGAGAAAACAACGTTTTTTTAAGCCTAAGAAATTCGCTCTCAAAGCACTGTCTTGACTAGAATTGCCGTTTTTTCCCTTACATTTTAATCTGGTGCACCTTGTAGCTATTTCCTCCAAATGGTGTCACGTAGACAATATGACGTCACTTGGCGCTGCTCTATAGTAAGCTTTTTTAACGCGTTTGAAGCTTTGCTCGCTCAAACTTTTTCGTCGCGATACTCTCACCTTCGTTCGGGGTCTTAGGACGCTTTTATGCAACGACTCGCGTGTGCATTCTCGTAGCTAGAAGCTAGAAATCGTCTGAAATTCCAACACGGCGACGGCTCTGGCTCTGTCAGCTCGTAACAAAAATAGTCACTAATGTGAGTCCAGAAACGACTGGAGAGATTATTTCGTTAGGAGAAATTAATTCTTTGTCTTATTGTCACGGATTAAAGACTGTAAGCATTTACTCAAACGATGTCGGATTTAGCTAATCCAGGTAAGCGTGGCAACGACATCTTTGGCATCGCGATTGAATTCTAGCTGCGAGAATGCAAAGGCGAGTTGTTGCGTAAACGCGCCTTTACTTTTGGAGGAGCAGGCTTAGGGCTAGTTTCGTAAACAGACACACAAATCGTTCGTCCTTGAATGATGAAGATGAAATACAGATTTACCAAATAATGTGGTGAATGAATTGTGAGCAAAAATTGAAGTTAGCTGTACATGGGTTTTGTGATACTCTGGGGATCGAAGAAACCACACGAAGCGTGGATCAGCCCCAGTAGAGTAAGCTAAACGAACGAATTGGCCAGTACACTCATGAACACACTGTGCACATACAATACACAGCATTTTGTAAGCAGTTTAGCTGCCACCGGTAGTACACAACTCCTGCAGAGTGGATGATGAATCGATACACAGTGATGCATATACTATCAGTGCATACCCCAGGGCGGAAACCGGACTAAAACATCGCAGGACAAAGCATCGCCGGACTAAATATTGCGGACAAAACATCGCGAGGACAAAACATCGCTAGGACAATACCAGCGGCGTAACTACAGTGAGGCGGAGGAGACAGCCGCCTCCGGGCCCACGGACTTTGTGGGCCCCCTCACTGGCCCCAATTTAAAATTTGTTTGTAACCCCAAAATATGACAAGGTTAGTTACTACTAAATTTCCGTGAAAAAAGTTGTGTCTTGTGTTGCAAAAGATTATTTGTTTTATTTACTTTTTATGAAATGGGGGGAGGGGGTCCTTGGGCTCTCGCCTGTATGACAAATACGGCATTTTTTATGAAGGGGAGGGGGTGGCCCCTCCACTGCACTGTAAAACAAACATTTTTTTTAGAAGGGGGGGGGGGGGGCGGCCGCCACCGCGACTGGGATAATGCCTTGTGTGGCATACTGCATTTCTTTTTTTAATGAAAGGGGCCCTCCACTGGACACTCTTGTGTGGCAATAACTAATTTTTTTTATGAAGGGTGGGGGCCATCCACTGTACACCCGCTTCCGGGTCCCAATTTTGAACTTACGCCTCTGGACAATACGTCGCTTATTACTTAAATTAAACTAATTACTGGGCTAAAATCGTTCAAGAAACATTTGATATTCAACACTTATGGAACGCTTTTCTTATTTAGTTCATTGTTTTCCATGAGTTCGTAATCGTGCTTAGTTTGATTTTGGAAATCCTGTTTTTCACATTAATTACAGTTTTTATTCCTGTTTACAAGAAAACGTTTAGTATTTTTGTCTTGTGGTGTGCGGTTCGTCTTCCAATTATTTACTTAAAAACTGTACTGAAATAAACTCCACTCAACTTAGTAACGGATCGGCTATTACAATGGGGGGGGGGGGGGATAATGAGTGTAGTCACCCAGTCATCTGGATATTCATCGATGCTGCTAAGTCAGAGCAGGGAAGAACTGAGGCAAAAATAATTCAAGCCATTGCCGGTACTGCTCCGCATCTTCAAAATCATACAAGAACAGAGCACAACGCATTGCAGCCATTGTTAAAGACTTCGACAACCGAGAGCCTCTAACCTACTGGCGTGGTGCAACACAATTTTAATCTTCAAGGTAAATTCACGGGCTTCGTCCTTTATATGTATATAGCCTTTTAAGCTCAGTTAACTGCTTTTTAATTGTATTTACTCATTTTTTTTTTAAATATGCGATGTTTTGTCCTTCGTCTTCCTGGTGGGGGTGGCTTTAATCGATGGCCGCCATTGTTTTTGTAACCATCTTGGATATCAACAAGGCACTCTGCTATACTGAAAACGTACAATCGATTGTCTGTGTTCGTTCTGCGGAGAACTCAAGATAGGCCGCGGACACTATAGCGACGTTTTGACCTAGCTATGTTTTGTCCTTGCGATGTTTCGTCCGCGATATTTAGTCCGGCGATGTTTTGTCCTGCGATGTTTAGTCCTAGAACCACTTCACGATGTATGTAAACGCACAAATATACATTGTGTGAGCGGCGTATCTTGAGTCCTGCAAGTATTTTACGAGCGGCTACGTCTTCCTGGATGGGGTGGCTTTAATCGACGGCCGCCATTGTTTTTGTAACCATCTTGGATATCAACAAGGCACTCTGCTGCCAAAAACGTACAATCGAGTGCCATCGATTAAAGCCACCCCCACCAGGAAGACGAAGGACAAAACATCGCATATTTAAAAAAAAAAAATGAGTAAATACAATTAAAAAGCAGTTAACTGAGCTTAAAAGGCTATATACATATAAAGGACGAAGCCCGTGTATTCGTTCTGTGGCGAACTCAAGGTAGGCCGCGCACACTATAACATACGGTGGTAAAAATAATGTGGAAAGTTAATCCCAAATCGTGGAAGTGCGAGCGGTTTTGTGGGCAGGAAAAGACAGAGAGAGAGAGAGGAAAAAAGAAAAAACAGGGAGGAGGAAAGTTAAACAAAAATGGCAGCGTCACCTTCCTCCCTGCTGTGAAACTTGACAGAATGACGCGGTACTTTGCGTTACCGGATCAACGCCGGTGGTCAGAACTCAAGAATTGTCAGGCTGGCAAAACAAGGTGGGGAACAGGATTGGAAGGAGGAGGAGGATGGTGGTGGTGGGGGGGGGGGATGGTGGTGTAGGAGTACGGGAAAGAAGTCACTCCTCGCCAATCCCCATGAAAGAATGGTGTCTGCTCACCTTGTCTAGTGGTGATGTATACAGGTGTGTTGTCTGGACGCTGGTTTTCCGGCAAGTCAAACTAGATTAAAAATTACAAACAAAAACGTCAAGTGTGCCGTAAAGAAAAAGGGGTTATATGATTGAAGTTTCATTTTACTTGTTAAAATGTACACGGATAAAAATTGGTGATTTTTTAATTGAAATAATGAAATGTACAATTGAGAAAATTGGATCTGTTTAAGTGCTGTTGTGCTTAACGTAACGTATATGATTGGTAAAGCACAACAGCACTTAAACCGATGCAATTTTCTGAATTGTACATTTGATTATTTCAATTAAAACTTATCACCAATTTTTATCCGTGTACATTTTAACAAGTAAAATGAAACTTCAATCATATAACCCCCTTTTTTACGGTACACTTGACGTTTTTGTTGGTAATCCGTGTACCTTTTTTACGGCTATGGTGTCGCGCTCTAAAGGTTTATGCATGCAGTCGATTGTTGCATGCACGAAGAATGGATATGGAGTTTGCTGAGTGGCATTGTTCCCTAAACACAATGGTTAAAACAATGTAAAACAATCAAAATGAACCTTTAGGGTCCCGTAACTCCGGAATGGATGGACCAATTGAAAAAGTGGTCCCTGTAAAGTTGAAGCCCAGGGAAATTTCTGGCTCAGATTATGTTTCAGATTTTAGGTAGGTGCAGTAGTTTTTTCTGAAACCGTGTCAGCCAAGAAGAACAAGAACCAGAACAACAACAAGAAGTGAACAGTTTTCAAATTTACGTGTGTATGATAAAACAGCGATATACTCGGTTCTAACGAAGTTTGACCAATGCGGATTAGTGGAGGTATGACGGTATAGCTGTGGCCAAGGAACGGATATAAGAAAAATTAGAACGAATTTTCAAGAATTTAATTCCTCATAGGCGGTCAGAAACGTTCATTTTCATTGCAGGTATATGCATTCCTTTTTATTTCCTCACGGTGCTTCCTGTGCTGGAGTCTATACTGTGAATTAATTTTTGAGTTTGTAGGAGTTTGCATTTTTTTTTCTTAAAGACAAACTTGAAAAAAGGTTGAGCTTTAGAAAGTCTTAAAGGACACAACTTACAATAAACTCGTAAGTTGATGAAAAAAATAATTTGCAAGTAGAGTAGATCGGTGTGATGATTGCTCCCTGATAAAACAAGGACCACAATTGTCATACACTAAAAAAAAAAATTTTCAGCATTAATTGCATGTCGTGTTCACAACTTTAAAAGGTAAAACACGGCCTTGCATTGCTGGAAACACCGGTTCTCGTCAGATTCCCGAAGTTAAGCAGCATTGGGATGGATTGATACTTGGGTGGGTGACCGCCTGGGAATCTGGCTGTTGCAGACATAGGGCCTTAGGGCTTCGGCCAGATGACCGGGAGTGGTTAACGCTCGTTAAACCCTTTGAAAAGGTAAAATACTAAAAAAAAAAACACAAGAAAAAGCTCAGACAGCCAGAGCTGCTGGTGTGGTTAGGTCACACAAAATGGCGACCTAAACGCACCCGCAGTGCAATGGTTTTCAGATTTTTTTTTTTTAGTTTTTTTTTTTAGTATTTTATCTTTTAAAATTGTGAACAAGGCATGCAATTAATGGTGAGAATAATTTTTTTTTCTGTATGACAATTGTGGGTCCTTGCTTTATCAGCGAACAATCATCAAACCAAACTCGTACGGTAACGGATTTTTGATCCGGACTGTTTTCCAGCAAAAAAAAAATCGTTACCTAAAAAATCGTTACACTAAAAAAAAAAAAAACCCGTTACATTGAAAAATCGTCACACTATAAAAGCCGTTACACTAAAAATTCCTTTCACTAAAGAAATCGTTACATTAAGCGTCGGGGCACACGTGCGTTTTTTGGACGCGCGGCGACGCTACGCGGTACCGCATTTGCGGTTTGGTTTACGTGACATCTGTTGGGTACTGCACACGTACCTGCGTCGACGTTGCGTTACCGTGCACCGCAATTTCCCCCGTCAACGCAGCGGTACCGCAGCGTTAAAAAAACGCAATTGTGTTTGTGAGTACCTTGGGTTACTTGAGCGGTGCACACACCCGTCGTTTACCGCAAAAGCGTTACCGAAAATGGCGTCCAATTTCGAAGAAATTGACGTGGAATTGTTTATTGGGGGAATATAAAGAACTATCCTGAAATATGAAATGTTGCTGCAGAAATGATTGAAGACTCATTGGGAAGTACGGAATTAAAGAACTTATCCGAATATTTTAGTTAATCTGCAAAGGATGCATAACATATTCCCCTGGTGTGTCTTAAATTATACCACACGCCATTGGCTGTTTGCTGTGATGTGCATATCACGTGACTGGGCTAGTCCAATCAGACGGCCACACAGCCGTTGTTCTCGTTCGTCATTGGCTAACTCATGGTGACGTCAAAGCAAACAGCCATTGCGCATGGTTTAGTACATCAATGTACCAAAATTCGTCGCATTGGTTTGAAAATATGTTTTTTGTTCACGAGGTAAGCGAAAAAGGCAATATCGTCTCATTGGTTTCAAACTATGATTTTTTGTACAGGAGGTTAGGGAACCGAACGCGCACATACGTCACCGTAGCGGCACGGCAGCGTCAACGCACGTTAATAAAATGCACGTGTGCATTGATTGGCTGCGTCACCGCAGCGGCGCCGCAGCGTCGATGGGCGTCCAAAAAACGCACATGTGTACCGGCGCTAAGAAAGTTGATTGGGGAACCTTAGTTCCCAATTTGAAGTTGAAGAACGTTTTATTTTTTTACTCTTTACTTTACCTTTTACCATTATTTGCACTTTTTTTTAAGCCCTGTTTGCTATTTGTTGCTTTTACTGACCCTGTTGTATGAATATTTGCCCTTACGTGCCTATTTATCCCTATTTACTCTTAGTTTATTCTTTCATAATATTGGTTTGTGTATTCTAAGTTTATTTATTTATGTATTTATTGTCTCTTTGTTTAACCTTTTATTTATCCTTTTTCGCTGCTTGGACGGGGTTCGAACTTACAACCTTTAGTAGACTGACGACCTAACCATCAGGCTACACTGACATGATGAAATACACAGCTTTAAAACGTGTACTAAAATTATGTGATGTTATATTTCGTATTCCATAGTATCACCAATACCATTCATCCTACCTAACGCTTGCCCTTTTCCTTCGCTGCCGTGCAAAGAATGAATGTTCTTGGCCTTTTTTATTGATACGTTGCAGAAAGAAATTGTTTCAGGGAATCGACAACAATACCTCTCACGCCGCTTCTTCCACTTCCAACTCCTCTTCTTGTTCCGTTTTACCGTTTTTATCATATAGAGAGAGAGATGATAGAGATTTTCGGAGATTAATCCACACAGCGTGTGGAGCTTAACTTTGTCGGCCACTCCACCTTGTTTAACATAATTTTGGTAAAACCATCGCCACAACAAGCATCTTCCACACATGTAACGGCGAGGAACGCAATTATAGAGCCGTTACTTCCATTTTTAATTTAGATCGACCAAAAATTAACCCTTTTATTTTTGCCCCTTTTCATTTGGGAAGGAAATGTGCGACTCGCCACTGTAATAGATTCTTGCGGAGGATCAGCTAGACTTTTCACCAACTTCTGGCACCAAGCCACGCCAAGAAAGAAAATTGGAGGGTTGGAGGGGGGGAAGGGGCTGGATATTGAAAGAAGGCAGAAGAGGAGGAGGAGTTAGGCATTCGAAAGCGTCAAGACTCCTTTTCTAGTTGGAAACTACGTCTTGGCTGGAATGCTTTAAGACAGTCGTTGGCAGCAGACGATGCATCTGGTATTAGGTTCCAGAAGGTAGCAGATGGAAAACAGTAGCATTGGAGATGATCCCAGGGCAAGGTGATGACTGCCAACCCGAGATGGGGAAAGGGACTACCGGGGGGAGGGGGGGGGTGGTGTTGGCGTGTGTGAAGAACGGAAGATCACGTTTGCGTGTACAGAGAATGATGGCATCCCCTTTAGGTTTTCATGCATACGTGAAATTTGGGCGAGATGTGCACATTTCAGAGAATACTGTATGCATGGTGGGTATCGGGTCGTTGCGAAGGGTCAAACCTAGCTAGCACGACGTAAAACCGTGGATGGCACATTCCTGTGAGCTAGAACAGGGTTCCCGCCAAAAAACTGATAGAAATTTCCCTGAAGTACCCAGGTTTTCCAAAATAGTTGTGGTCAATTTCAGGAAGAAATCTTTTTAACACATTTTACCAATTCCACTTGTTTATTGGGTTTACACAGTGTAAAAGAGTACAACCAGATATAATGAACTTTTTGTGTCAAAATAGAACGTATAATTTTTTTTTATTATTATTTGATATAGTTGGGCCTAGCCCTATGATAACTTTGAATGCGTTTTTATTTGTTTACAAGGTTTTGCAGCTCAGAAGATTAGCCTACAAGTGCAGCTTTTTTACCCCCTGAGTTTCCCGGTTTTTTGGTGAAAAATCGGAGATTTCCCTGAGTTTTCCAGTTTCCAAGTTCCAGTTTCTGGTTAGTGGGAACCCTAAAGGCCAAATATTAATTTCCCAGCTAAAGGTAAAATAATCATGAAATTTTGGAAGAAAGTGTTTACGAGAAAGAAAGGGGTGGCTGGTTAGGTTAGGACGAACATCTCATGAGCTGGAGATCCTGGTTCAAGCTTGGCTGTGGACGACATTTTGCAACCGGGAGAAGCAGGGCGCTGAAATTGTGCTTTATTTTATACTCATAACCTCCCTAACGTTAATCAGCTCTTCTTTTTTTTTAATCCTAATTTCAACTTTACGGCAACCTATCTAAGATGTAAGATGTAAGATGACCCGTCGAAGGACGGCAACCCGTCTAAGATGACTCGTCAAAAGACGGCAACAACCCGTTTTGACCTGTCAAATAAAGTTAAGATAAATTACCAGGATCTCAGAAGATGCCACTTACGAACTATTTCTCAGGTGGTATTGAGGAAGTAGGCAATGGTCATCATAACAGATGATAAACAGATGGCGCTTTAACAATGTAGGTAAAACAAGTCCACTGATTTTGATCCTAAGTTCACTATGCGCCTTTTAGTCTTCTGTACGCCGTAACCAGCGAGAAGACTTTTGCAACGACTTTGTCCGTCCGTCCGTCGCTTTTTTCAACTTCGCGACAGTACCAGATATTGACGACCATTGTTAACAACGTCCATTGCTTAATAGACTGCTTCGACGTAACTAAATAAATAATAACAGCAGTTGTAGTGCATGATAGAGGTGTGCGCCTCAACAATGGAAGTGGAGGAACTGTACAGAAGGCCGGTGCGACTAGGCAGTCGCTGTAGCCGCTTGTTTCTTTTCCTGGCGTTGTCATTGACGTATGGTTCTGCTCAAAGTCCAGTTTATGCGCTCAACAATGCGCTAAAACTTTCGCTGTTTACCCGAATGGCGAAACCATGAGGGCGATAAAGCGAAAGTCTTACCGCATTGTTAACGAACGCCATCGCCTAACATATTTGTACAAAGACGAGTTGAATCATCAGTGAACGAGCTGTTGTTGCAATAAAGCGACAGTGTTAGTGCATTGTTGCCGAGCCATCGTCGAACATATTTGTACAACAACGATTGGCATTATTAGTAACCGAATCGTTATTGTGATAGCATAATGAGCCATTGTTGGCGGGAGTGTTCTTTTCTCCAACTCGCGTTTTTACAACTCAATAACTGCGATAAATTCCTTATTTGTTTATTTTCATCAATACTAGCTGTTTTCTTGTGGTTTTTCTTCAGCTGCCATAAATGTGTTATTTTGGAAATATTGATACGTAATCATTGATGCGTAAACATTGATAGTGGTAGTAGATTTACATACGTAAGTAAGAACCAAAGGCCTTCCTTTTCTTACTTACGTAAGACAACGTTTTCATTGTTGCAGCAGTGTGTCTTCATGATATAAATCCACTGCTGCTTCAATGGTTCAACAATGAGAGTTCAACAATGAGAGTTCAACAAAACGGGTAGTACATAGATTAGAAAGTTAAGTAGATAGCATCTTACTTTTTCCAAGCCTATGCGGGACACTGGCGGAAATTGCGGTTACTCATACCTCTGATAATGCTTTTTTACCTTCTCAGCAGCATGAAGGCACAGCATTATTAGAAGTAGTAGTAGCCGCAACCATCGCCAGGGGCCCACGTAGGCTTGGAAGGCTTAAGATGCGATATCTGGTTAACCTTCTAATCTACGGTAGTGCTGAGGTTAGCAACACGATGTCCTTAAAGAGACGTGTTAAGGTCAACCATTATCAAATATGTAATACCCGCTACCTCTCAATCACATCTTTTCTCTGAGTACATTCCAAACTATTGATATCGAACTATTGTTGTTTTCCCTCTATTTCAGAAGTTGAATTCATTTGTTGGTTTCATTTTTCAAAAGAATAGGTTTAAAAAATACTAAAAACAGAAAGAGGACATCTCTAAGTCAGTCGGCATGATGGGGAAGAAAATTCAGCATTGAGATATTAGATGACTTTGCTCATGGTTTTAAAGTGTTGTTCTTTTAGAATTTTTATCTAATTGCTGGCAGACTTTTTACCAACAATGAGATAATAAAGACGGGATGGACTTAATACCTGGATTTATTTGTCCTTACAATTTAGTTAATATGGCCGGCCGCAGGTAGTTGACACGTTACGTCACTAGGTACGTATAGTAAGTATAGTTGCACGTAATTAAGCTTATTATTAATATTATTATTATTATCATAATATAATGCCTGGATACAAAGTATTATACGATATGGCATAGAAGTATACGGTTTTGCAGCAAAATACATCCTAATTCGATTACAAAGAGTGCAAAATAAACTTGGAAAAGTACTTTTCGGAAAGGAAAATGAAAACACTAATGAAATTTACTATAAAAACAATATTTAAAAAATTTGAAGACCTACGTGATTATGTGTTTAGTGTTTATAAGAAATAATTACTATAGTAGTATATATAAGCATCCTCGTGAATCAAAAAGGGAACTTAGAACTACGTCAATGAAATTTAAAAATCCTGAATGGAACAACTCATATGGAACAAGAAATCGAACATATTACATTCCAAATATATTTAATAATCTAGATAAAACGTTAACAAGTATCTGCAAATTTAAAAAAAGACGTTAAAATTAAATTTGGTAGAAGGGTATAAAAATAGTAAAGTATAAATGAAGGGTAGTAAGAATAAAAGAAATATAATAATGTAAATAATAATGTAAATAAAACAATGGATGTGTAAATATGTTTGTATGTGCTATTTATTCACTTTATGTATATATTATTTATTTTCTTATGTATGTATTATTTAATATATGTAGGTACTGTGTATTGTCGCTCACACAAGTTTTATGCTTCGAGCAATGTGGACAATATAATGTATATTATTACTATTATATCAGTTTTGCTTGTTTGAGTTATGTTAGATATGCAGATGCATTTAAAAACCCTCACTTGGTCAGCTATTCGAACTAACTATTCTGCAAGACGTAACCAGGAGTAACCAGGATTCCACGAGCAATTTGCCGAACTAATAATCTTTTGGACTTAAAGTGGCACTATTACAGATTGAAAACCGTTCTCAGATACCCTGACGCCATTCTAGCAGCAGCGGCTTTGTTAAGCTACATAGGTTGCTTCCAGGTGCACGAGGACGCAACAAATTTTTACTCAATTAATTAAGGAGACTCGTGGCTTGTTTATTTCGCAAAAAAGAAATGACATTGTGCATTTCCTTTGCTTGATGCTGCAGTAAGCGCTATAGATTGTACTAGCTTCGCTAGATATTGCCAGGTTCCGCCTACTTTCAATCGTGAAAGTGCCACTTAAACTGCTTCAGTGTGGAATTAAACCCACGACCTTTGAAACCAAAGGTCAAGTCCCACCGCTAAGCTACAATGACACGGCTTACAGAACCCTACAGATACTTTGCTGAAACAAACACCATTTGTCTACAGTTGTAAGGAAGGGAAAGGACATGGCGGGGGAGGGTAACGTTGGACTATAACACTATAACGAACCGGTCATTATTTATCGTCCGGGCGGAGAAAATTTGGGTGGAGTCTTGACATTTTTGGACCCTGTCGACGGAGGGGCGGGGGTAATAAATTTCTCAGGTCCCGTCAAGAGGAGGGGGGGGGGGGTCGAAAACGTACTGACCAACTGGAAGAAAAAGTCATTTTTGGACCTCAAAAATGGCACTTTCGGCAGTCAAAATTTCTAAAAACGCCTCAGCTTCTGGGTGACAAGCCCCCAAGACCCCCCCCCATGACGTAACTGTTTACACAGTTTTGAAGCCATTACTACCATTACTGCAAGTAGAGTTTTTATAAAGGACTTTGTAGAAAAACGTGGCACCTGGTTTCTTGGCTTCTTCTGTCTTTCAGATGCTGGCTATGTTATGGATGCTGTTCTACAAGCAAACAGTGTGTTCATCATACTTATTGTATGAATGTCGACAAGATATGAGTGTAAGGAACGTTTTATAGAACGTTTTTAACCCAACATAAACTTAATATGGCTATAGCACCAATCTTGGCTACAAGAATCATCCGCAGACAGTCTCATTAGGTATACGAAAAGCACATTTTTTTGAGGGGGGGAGGGGTTACATAATTTTGGAACTTGAGTGGGGGCGGGGTCATGGTTTTTTCAAGGTCTCGAAGTGGGGGGGGGTCATCGAAAATTTGGTTGTCATATTTTCATTTCCTCCAGCCCCCCCCCCTCCCCCTTCCCTCGGCCATAAATAATGGCCAGTCCCTAAACAGAATTCCTCAAAATTAAAATATAAATGAAAATATAAGAATAAATCCAAAAAACCAAACCACTTCCAGATGGCAAACACAAAGTTTGTCGAGAGCAGTGTTCGTGTTTTTTTTCCTTCTTTTCAAGTCTTTTAAATTTATTTTAAATAACGATTGCGCGGTATACGTGCTTGCATGGTGCGCAAGACGGGAAGTTGAGTGGCCGCTCGTTTTAATTATTGGTTGGCCGGCAGGCATGTCGTCAGACGTAGGCGACAGGGCTCTAATTAGATTTTAATTCGGCCTTAGCACTTCTGGCCCTTACGCCAGGCTGCATCAGAAAGGGAGAGAGGGGGGACCCACTGCTGACA
Organism: Lithobius niger; assembly: GCA_023313725.1. Taxonomy (NCBI): domain Eukaryota; kingdom Metazoa; phylum Arthropoda; class Chilopoda; order Lithobiomorpha; family Lithobiidae; genus Lithobius; species Lithobius niger. Next base: position 29,780 of record JAHWFP010194594.1, read on the forward strand.
GTTGTCAAGTGTTGACTAAATTAAAGCATCACGCGCCTCAAGGTTAATCCTCTACGACTTTTCAGCATTTTCAGTATTCAGTTTCGTTTAAGGGAGAACTGCGGTGAACAGGACATAAACGGTTCTATTCTATTCCCACCTCCGCTGCCTGTCGCTAGTTTTGATGCAAAGCAGCGGTAAATTAAGAGGACGTCGGTTTAATTCAAGGTGGAGTTTACAACAGCCAGGGTGGGATGGCCCGGACGGCTGGGCGGTGATCACTATCGCCAGGCCCAACAGCAGTGGCGGATCTAGACTGGTGCATGGGTGTGGTGGGTGTATCACATTATCAGAGGGGCGCCGAGCTAGCCGCCAGTAGAGCCATGGGGGCGTCAGAATGTCCCAAATTGGATCGTGGATCCGCCACTGGCCGACAGGATTGAGGCAATCTTTTCTATAAGCCCCCTCCCCCCTCCAAGCCGGATTAAGAGGGGGGGGGGGGGTGCTTTGGGTGCAAGGAAAAGGCAACCATGCAGTGATCACTAAACTCCAAGTGTTCCAAAACTGAAAAATTGTAAACGGAACGATCATCTTCAACTAGGATAATGTCGAGAATGTCGTTACCCTTTGATTAGCGCATCAGCAAACTTCAAACGCGTCTTTTCCTTTTTTTAGACTACTACCACTGTGGTATTTTAAAATCTTTATTTTTTAGGTTCTTTTCTCCTGATCGTGAGTTAGGTATAATTCGAAACGTGGAGAAGTTGTGTGATTTTACATTGTTGACTTTCAGGCTTTATTTATTTTAGATTCCAGTCACTTCATTGGCATCCGGTTGGATTTAGTGGACTGCCTCAGTCAAAGGTAATCCGATTCCCACGAAGAAAACTTTATCTCTACCACGTCCATCCATGCCCATATTTGGACCATCAACACAAACAGGCTTTAAACAAACGTCTTTCCACTGTTAATGTTTTTTTCTTCTCCCTCTCTTTTGAAAATGTGACTCCATTATTATATGCATCCGCACATGAAGAAAACATCCTCTTCCAATTTTAAAATGAGCCCTAGTTACCAAGACGTGCAGCAGCAGCGCACATTAGAAATTCCTTCCACGGGAAGGCAAATTGGCGAGTAAGCAAGCGAAAAAGGCGGGGGCTGGAAGTGCTGTGCCAGCGGTTGTCCGCTTGGCGACGCTGATGGAGCTTTTGGCCGGCAGTTCTCGTCTTTCCCGCTGTGTCTTCGGGGAGCAGATTAGCGACCAACGACCGAGGAGAACCCCTCGGGGAGCGACGCTCACTGCGGCCTAGACGGGGAGAGAGAGGTCTCTGTAGTCACGAAAACTGCAACAAACAGTTTGCTAAAGTTGCAGTGCGTCTTCTTCGTGCTCAGTAAAAACTTTTGTTTCTACGGCCAAAGGGGAAAAAAACCATCTTAATTATTACTGTCATTTGGCAAATTTAAGGGTGAAACGCTTTAAAATTTTAGCCTAGAAGAAGCACGACTGGTTTTAGGCCCGTATAATAAGCAATGTGACGCTCACTGTGACCTAAATGGGAAGAAAGAGGTCTCTGTGGTCACGAAAACTGCAACAAACAGTTTGCTAAGTTGCAGTGCGTCTTCTTCGTGCTCACTAAACACTTTTGTTTAGACGATCAAAGGGGAAAAAAATTAATTATTACTGTCATTTGGCAAATTTAAAGGGGTGGTGCTTTAAAATTTCACCCTAAAAGAAGCTCGGCTGATTTTAGTTCCGTGTAATAAGCAATGCGACGCTCACTGTGCTCTAAACGGGAATAGAGAGGTCTCTATAATCACGAAACTGCTACAAACAGTATGCTAAAGTTGCAGTACGTTCTCTTTGTGCTCAGTAAAAACGTTTCTTTCGACAGCTAAAGGAAAAAATACCAAAGGAACAATGCTAAAAAATGTCGCCGTAGAAGAAGCATGGCTGATTTTAGTCCCATATATAAACAATGCGAGCTTTGTTGAGGGTTTACGCGAAATAAAAATAAGTGAACAGAAACAAGTAAGTACCGGAGTCGTGCCTTTCCAACCAAGTGAATGCCGGACATTCTGGCGGCTAATTCCAGTCACAGTATACACATGCGCCATGCTTTTCAATGGATGCAAAACTTGCCATCTTGCCAGATGGTTCTTGTTCCTATTTCTTCTGGTCATGGGGCTAACACTCTGAGGGTAACGTGGACCATGATCTGTGGTGTCCAGTGTATTGGGATTGTAGGGCGTTATAGAAAGCTTTTGGCAGATAGTATTGAGGTTTCCAAGGAGGGTGTAAGAAGAAGTGGTATTTTCCTCAAACATGTCATGGCATTTTTGTGGAGGTGGATATGGTCTGCAATAGGCTAATCGTTGTGACTCCATAATTTTCAGTGTAGGGTGCAAAAAGGGGTTTCGTTGCCAATATATCAGCTTGTCAAGAAGGTCCATCTGTAAAAGTGCTAATGTCAAAGGATGTCCTGAATGTAGTAAAGACTCCCTCGTCACGCTCAAAGCTGGGTGGTGTATCCTATGGGGTATCCATCCATACACACTTACACAGGTCTGATTATCGGTCAAGGCATAGCCAGCACCAATGCTCTAATGCATGAGGCCTCGGGCTCTTCTGATGTACGTAGACAGGTCTTCAGTGGTTGTCATAAGAATAGTCATTAGTTCTCCGAGTTCTCATTCAAAATCCTGAATGAGACTTTCCCAGTTGGGCTAACCAGACAGAGTGAATATATATTTAGAGAGTAGGAGACATTGTCTTCATCATTGTCAACTTACACTCGCAGTTCCGCTGATTCCATTCCGCTATGCTCATGGTTTCTCTACAGTGGGGTCCGGCAGATTGCCCTCCGTTAGCCATCGTTTCTCTTCTACAAGACAGGTGACGGTTGACTTTCAATATTCCTAGTCAGCTGGTCCGGGCAGTGTCGATATCCTTTTGTAGTTGTGTACTATTGCGAGTTGCCTTGCTTGCCGCAACTTGTTGATAATGATGAAACCGCAAGCAAGCAGGTACCTCGTCACCCCATTCCAGGGCCATGGCAATAAGTTCCCGTGTTATTGGCTAGGTGGATAAGAAGTGTGAAGGATGAAAGGGTCGTCCAGGTCTAGGGACACCCTTTCATCCTTCACCATAAGGATCCTGATTTTCGAAGTCGTATCATGGGGGAGGCTTAGATTTACCAGTGATGGCATGGTCCAGTGATGGTGTTTCAAGTTCTAGCGTCGAGGAAGGGGGAAATGTAGATCTGCTACCAGAAGATTATATAGGTGTAGTGGGTAGGCAAAGATTGTGTGTTGATCTCCTATGGCCTCGAAATACAGAGCAGTTGAGTAAAACATACTGCCCATGCACAACTGCAAACAGAGAGAGTGGAACGTTCCATCTAAGACACTGACTAGCCGGTTGATGTTCCCAATGTACAAAGAATGAAGAAATTAATGTTTAGTCCATAAAAGAATTGTTTATTCAACGATAATCCAGGAGGCAAACGGGTTCGTATGGGACTCTACCACATAACGCTGACTGCATGCCCCCATCCTCCTCTCAGTCTCTTGTCCAAGAGATTCCAACAATTGAGGTGCGACATTCGTACCATTTATAATGGGTAGTTTTTACTGACGAGTGATTCCACTGGTGATCAGTAAAATCACACTACGTCCTCCCACCATCACTGCTGTGTGAAGAACAACTGTAATTTTCTTGTAAAAATGGGTTAAGGCAATGGAAACGAGGTGAGGCCTAACTGCATTCGAATATGGTAGATCTCTAGTAAAACAAAAACACGTCTTACTCATTCAAACAGTAGGAAGATAAAGAGAGAGAGAGAGAGGGAGAGTCTACATACGTAAAATTACAGTCAAATGGAAACAATTGGGAAACAACGGTAAGGCAAGACCGAAACAACAGAACAACAAAAGGGAGAGTGTCCAAGCCAAGGGTTTACAATAACACTGGGTAATTGCTTCGGCCTAAGACTAAAGTTCTAGCATCATGAATGTATTGTTGGGGGTGGACCATTATTACATCATATTTTATTCGGAAAGATTGGCAAAGGACTGAAATAGGATATTATTAACTGAGAAAAAAACGGATTCGCCATTGAGAAAAAAAAACAATGCTCGTATCCCCATACTCACAGCCTTGAAGGTACACGAATAAAAACAGATTAGAATTCACTCGAACGCAACGAACTATAATTTGAACTATAATTTATGTTAATTTTATGTATGCATTTTTAACTTTCAATTTTGTAGCATTTTGCTGTTTATGGCGTCTATTTTGAGTGTGTCTGTGGGTTTACGTCTTGCGAATTGGAGTTCAAATTATAGTTCGTTGCGTTCGAGTGAACTCTAACTGTTTTTATTCGTGTACCTTCAGGGCTGTGAGTATGGGGATACGAGCTCTAATGTTTTTTTTTTCCTAAACGGCGAAGCCGTTTTTTGCATAGTTAATTTGTTGGCATTTTTCGCTTCCATTTTATATGTGTCCACTGTCCACCGATTTTTGTTTTCGAAAAAACGGAACATTAGAAATGGATACTTAATTTAGGTTCCGCCGAAGGTTTGTCCCATGATTATTATTTGATGGCAACACATAAGCGTATTTTTGGTTTTAGCATGCGTCATCTCGATGAGTAGTTGATTCTGGATTGTTTCAGTATCGTGGCAACAATCGCAGAAACAATTTAACTTGTTCAGATGATGCAATATTGTTACCGTGAGTCAAGCCTGTAAGGTCGAAGGTAATCCGCATGCCAAGATCCACAAAATTAATGTCGTCGTTAACGAAACACGATATATCGAGGGTATTTTGACCAAAGTGAATGGATCAACATTTATTGTTGTTTTTTTGGCAGTCGTCAAAGGTTGGATCAATCATACAGGTTATTTAACTCATTTTTTCGTTGAGCCACAACATCAGTACTCGTGGGCGTTTAATTAAGCTTAACTCTGGTTTTTCAGACGGAAAAATATAAACCTTTTTTTCCCTAAACGAAGTGGTCCCAGTTTGGAACCGCATGCCATCCTGTATAGTCTCCTGAGCATTCCTTACAGCACAATGCTGGGTTTGTAAAATCTATTTATTTATTTTTATTACTATTTTAACTAGGCTGATGCCTCGTCTAAGCCTGATTTCATGAACCAGTTCAGTAGACTTAAATCACACTAAGTCTAAGCCATTTTGCTTGCACAGACGGCTAGGGGGTAAGATTCGCCAACGGGCAAGGAGTCAAGAGATAAAATACCACCTCCAAAACAGCCCACCATACGACATCTCGCCCAAACGTCAGATATCAAGTGCAGCTAGTTTGAGTTATCTCTGCCTAAACCTAGTTTACCCTTAGCACGTGGGCAAACTTTGTTACTGGATCCGGGCGTCTGTTGACACTCTCGTTGACGGTAGGTGAAATTGCGCCTAAGCCCGATTTAAGCCGTGATCAGATCTTGGAACTAGTTTGAAAAAAAAAAAAAGGCTTAGAGGTAGCATTTGCCACAGCTCCGCCACGATGACCACCAACCTCCCAGCAACATCCCACGACGGAACTGCTGTGGACGGCTAAAACCTCACTGTCAGTCCAGCCAAGAAGTCAACTTAATGTCTTCTGACATCTCCCAATAAAGGTAAAGGGTTAAAGGGTTTAACGAGCGTTAACCACTCCTGGTTAACGCTCCTGTCTGCAACAGCCAGATTCCCAGGTGGTCACCCACCCAAGTATCAATCCAGCCCAATGCTGCTTAACTTCGGGGATCTGACAAGAACCGGTGTTTCCAGCACTGCAAGGCCGCAGACCAATAAAGGTAAACGACTACCGTAACAATTGTTTCTTAGTCCAAGCTTCCAGCTAATGAAAATCAACGGCCAGGCTCTATATCCTCCGTACAACCCTTTTAGGGCCTTGTCTCTGATACAATACTTTCACCCAATGCCATCTGACGGACGCAAAGCAAAGCAAAGCAGTCGTCAATCGAGATACGGAGTGGCAAGGCAAGCAAGCTGTCTCCCGGGTACAAGTCCGTACAACCCCGCCCCACCGTCATATAGAAAGCTCAAGATATTTCGTCTGAAAGTGACAACCAAAATGAAGTGCGCTATTGAGATTCAGGGCAGGCCCAATCATGCTGCCATGGCTTGCCTGCCTCTTGGATTCTGTTAACGTTGAGTAGGGGGGGGAGGGTGTTGGAGAGGGGGGGGGGGGGG